>CAUYRH010139368.1:0-75033 GCA_963574655.1 Perodicticus potto | reverse complement strand
TAGATTAGCTTCATAGTAGGGCTGAGTACATTGGATACTTTTTCTTCCATTCTTGAGATACTTTGCTAAGAAGAATATGTTCCAGCTCCATCCATGTAAACATGAAAGAGGTAAAGTCTCCATCTTTCTTTAAGGCTGCATAAAATTCCCTGATTAATAAATTGTGGTATATGTACCCCATCATCTTTTTCTGCACATGTGTGAAGCAAGAGATCCCTTTCTTTTCCTTTATTTATAAGGGTCACTAATCCTATCAGGAAGACCCCAACGTCATTACTTCATCTAATCCTGCTGATTTCCCAAAGATCCCACTTCTGAAAACCATCACATTGGGGGTTAGAGCTTTCACAAATGAATTTGCAGGGTGTCAGGGCAGGGGAATAGTTCAGTTCATAGAAACCTGGCTGATATTATTTTTATTTCTTACAGAAAGGCTTTCTTGTGTTATCACTTAGTTTCATGTCCTGGACTTTATCTACCAAGGCTTATTTATTATGATATGTGGCCTTCTGAGGAATGATTCTGAGTCTGTAGAAAATGACATATGAAAACCCTGTTCAGTGTTATAACTTTATTTTGGGAAGCACACAGTAGGTACTACTGAGAGTTTAATGCAGGGAATGTTTGCTCTGCTCAGTTTCTGCTTCTTCTTTACCATTTACCCAACAATGAAATGTATTTATAATGCACTTTCCTTAGCTGCTTGGAAAGGCGAGAGCTAAATCTGGAGCTTCCCTGCAATCAGTAGTTTATGATGTGTCCTTCTTTTAATGCTGGTGTTGTCTTTATCATGTACAAAGTTTATAGTATATCTTATGAACGTGCTATTAAAAAATCACTGCTGTTAATTATCGTTACATGTATTTATTTTCCATATAAATTTCACAGTCTTTAAGCTGCTCATGGAAAACAAAAATTCAACTCAGGGTCTGGCAGACAGCACATGCTTTAGAGCATACGGCTTATGCATCCCCTCCCAGTCTGGTCCCCATAAGTCTCAGGTCTTCTTACTGTCTTGTTTCATTTTTCACATTAATAAATTTAGGAGAAGGATTGTGGTGACCTATTTGTCATAGGATATTGGGAGAAGATAATTTTATAAATTACAACACTCTAAAGGACCAGAGGGCTTAAATTTTAGGAGCAATATAAATAATACATTACACTGCAGTCCCAGTTAATTTCCATAGACACAGAAAATAGTGAGTATGCATGAGGGTTTTAAATTATTATTATTTTGTAAGGAGAGAATCAGAAAATGCTCTGATGCTGCAATGCATTTGGGTGTATTTCAGAGGCAGATAATGCCATTAATATGCTTGCTTTTGTTATAGTCGTGTCATGGAAACAGATGCTAGGGGATATAAAGCCCAACTGATTAAAGAAGTTGCAAAGTAGCTGCGAAGTAGCTCATGAAAATGCATTTTGTTTTGTGAGTATGCTAAATCCAGGTTAGGAGACCCTTTAGGATGACAATTCGTACTTGTTTGACGATCTCTTTCTTTTAGATTAATCCCAAAGAAACAAACAATAAGAGAGATCAAATTCAAGTGTGAGAGCATCTTTTTTCTACCTTCCTTGTTTCTTTGGAAAGTGTATTTCTTCAGAAAGTTTGGTTCTCGGGGAAGCCCTTAAGAGTAAAGAATCTATTATTATTATTATTATTATTATTATTATTATTATTATTATATCATAGCTATGTACATTAGTGCAATCAAGGGGTACAATGTGCTGGTTTCATATACAATCAGAAGTATTTTCATCAGACTGCTTAACATAGCCTTCATTTTTTAGGGGAGATCACCAAAAAATAGGACTGAGTGTATGTGTGTGTGTGATTGGCCTGGGAATGGTCCAAATTATAACCAACGGGCTCCGCTATTCCTGGTACAATCATTCTGTTATTCATTCTTGCTTTGACAGGATTATCTACCTCTAGACTTCTTTCTTCATACTATCACCTGGCTTAAGGAAGGTGAATCCATAGCCTACTAAAAACATATGTATGGAAAGACAAGTGGAAAACAAAGCAAATATCTCTGAATAGAGGTGAAAAACACTATTACGTAGATATTTATTTTCTGGGGTTTTTCCATGCAAAACTAAAACGACGCTTTTTTCAGCAATGTAACACAATGGTACAAGTGAATAATTTTCTCCAAGGGAAGAAACAATAACTAGATAAAGATATTTCTTGCAACTACAGATGATTTTAGCTCGTTTTACATCTAAAATACTTAGAATTTGATACGACATGTTGCAAAATAAGCTATATAGGGAAGTGTAGATCAGAGCAGATCCTGAGGGGAGCCTGGACCTCTACCCCTTTGGGGATACGGGGCACCTCTTTCCTTCACTTATGTGATAGTGTCAGAAGAAGTCAAGGCAAGAGTCATGACTTCCACCAGCACTCACTGTATCAAGAACACTTCCACGGTGTCAGCAAAACCACATAAAAAGCAGTAATGAAAAAGTATCTTGGCCCTCCAAGATAAGGGGATGTGATTGGAGGCTTAATGGAGAACTTGAACCACTATCCCAACCACAACAAGGAGCTCTTCCCCCATATCAAGCGTCAAACTGTGGGGGCAGAGTCTCCATTGGACCTCCATTCTCATTTGGAAGTAGCATAGTAATGTCAGAAAAGGCCTGCTAAAACTAAAGAATAAAATGCTATCCAGAGTCTTAAAATACCCCAACATTGAGGTTTCAATCAAAAATCACTCACCATATGAAGAAACATGATCTAAACATGAATAAGAAAAAAGACAAATGACAGACCTAACCACTATATTACGCAATTCTAGAGTTACCAGACAGGAACTGTAAAATAGCCATCATAGGGCAGTGCCTGTGGCTCAAAGGAGTAGGGCGCCGGCCCCATATGCCAAAGGTGGCGGTTCCAGCCCCGGCCAAAAACTGGAAAAAAAATAGCCATCATAAAATGCTCAATAAGCAATTATAAATATTCTTTGAAACATATGAAACAATTGAAAGTCTCAGCAAAGAAGTGGAAAATACGAAAAAGAATAAAATAGAAATTTTAGAACTATAAAAAAATGAGAATAAAAAATTGGTAGATTGGCTCATAAGCCAATTAGAACTGAGGAAAGACTCTATAAATGAGGATAGACTAACAGAAATTCCCCAGCCTGAGAAACAGAAAGAAGTTAACTGGAAAAAAAAAAGTATGAACAGAGACATGTGTAATATAATATTCATGTCACCAAAGTCCAGGAAGAGGGGAAAAAAGGCAGCGCTGAGAAATTCTTCAAGAAATAATGTAAAAAACTTTCTATATTGTCAAAAGCCATAAATCTGTAGAGTCAATGTGTTGTGTGAATACCAAAGAGGATAAGCCTATAAAATTCTACATCAAGACATGGTCATAGTCAAATGTGAAAACTAATGTCAAAGAAATCACTCAAAAGCAAGTAGAGAGGAACAGTGCATTGCAAATAGGGAGATAGTATTTGGCTAGCAAAAAAAAATTTTCATAAGAAACCATGGAGGTGACAAGGAAGTGCCATGGAGAAGAGGACCTTCTGACTCAGAATTATATATCCAGAGAAAACACCTGTCAAAGCTAAAGGAGAAATCAAGACTTTCTCAGATGAAGACAAACTAAGAAAATTTGCCACTATCAGACTTACCTGAAAAAAAAAAAAAAAAAAGCCATAGAAATGTCCCTAAGTAAAAAAAAAAAAAAAAAAATTGAGTAAATTTTGGAAAATCAGGAGGGAAGAAAGAACAAAGAAAATAAAATATATGTGGGTAAACATAGTATACATTCCTTCTCTTTTTGACTTCTGTAAATTTTTTTTGATGAATAAAGTAAAAATTATAACACTATCTAATGTGGTTTTAATGTATTTAGGAGCAATATTTAAGGCAATTTTACAGGGATTGTTTATAGGGCTGTGAAGGGCAATGAGCTTTCTATGCTTCACTTAGACTGGTAATATGATGACATCAGTAGAGTGTGCTAAGTTTTATATATACAGTATAATATTACTCTTAGAACAACTACTATTAATAAAATAGAAATATGAGGAGATACACTCAACAATATTATTGATAAATTAAAATATAATTCTAAAAATTTGTGAATGAAGTTATAGGAAGGCAGGGAAATATAAACATTGAAAGGAAAAACAGAAAAACAAGTGGAAAACAAAAAACAAAATGTCAGCTAGGCGGTCATAACTCAGTGGTTAGGGCACCGGCCACATACACCGAGGCAGGTGGATTCAAACCCAACCCGGGCTGATAAACAACAATGGCAACAACAACAACAACAACAACGACAACAAAATAGCCAGGAATTGTGGTGGGCACCTGTAGTCCCAGCTAATTGGGAAGCTGAGGCATGAGAATCGCCTAAGCCTAAGAGTTAGAGGTGGCTGTGAGCTGTGATGCCACAGCACTCTACTGAAGGCAACATAGTGAGACCCTGTCTCAAAGAAAAAAAAATAAAATAAAATGTCATACTTAAGCTTTAACATATCAATAATTACATCACATATGAGGAGTCTAAATATGGGACATCAAAGGACTATATTAGCATAATGACTCAACCTATGCTATATACATAAACATCACTTCAAGTATAATAATACAGATAGATTAAAAAGATGAAAAAATGTATACCATAAAATATTAATCAAAACGAATCAGAATTGGCCGTAATAATATCAGAAAAGTAATATCTAAGCAAAGAAAAATTACAGAGACAGAGAAGGACATTGCAGGTGATATAGGGTCGATTCACCAGGAATAGATACCAATCCTAAATATATATATGCATAAAACAACAGACATACCAAACTACATGAAACAAACTGAAAGAACTGAAAGAATTAGAAAAATCTACAATTATGGTGGAAGACTTCATCACTTCTCTCTCCAAAATTGATAGAAGAACTTGACAGGAAATCAGTAAGGATGTCTAAAAGCTCCACCACACCATCAGCCCCTAGGAGCTAATCAACAATGACAGGGCACTCCTTTCAACAGTGCGTATACGCATGGTTTTGAAACACCCATGGAATGCACCAATATTGACCATGAAAACCCACCATTACCATTGACTTAATTTTGTGCATCTCCACCCAAAATCCTGTAGGCAATTATTAATAGCAGGACCATTCAGGATAGCTCCAAACTGGAAAACAATGAAAATAACCTTCAACAGGTAGGTATTTAAACAGCCTATTGTATATGTAGTACCATGGAATGCTTCTCAGAAATAAAAAAAAATATGAAAAAGGGCAGCGCCTGTGGCTCAAGGAGTAGGATGCCGGCCCCATATACCAGAGATGGCGGGTTCAAACCTGGCCCTGGCCAAAAAACAAAAAAAAAAAAAAGAAAAAGAAAAATGTGAAATAATAAAAATAAATGACCTACTCATACATGTGACAAATTGGGTGGGTGTTAAAAGCATGCTGAGTAAAACAATTCACTCTCAGAAGCTCAGATGCTGCATGATTCCATTTACATACCAAATGACAAAATTATAGAATGGATTCAGGATAGTATCTGCTAGGTGTTAAGGATGGTGGAGTGGAGGGTGTGATTATAAAATAGTAGTAAAGAAAATGTGATATAGATACACAATGAAATATTATTAAACCATAAGAGAGAATAAATTCTGTTCTTTGCAATAACATGGATGTCCCTGGTGAAATAATCCAGGTACAGAAAAGCAAACACTGTGTCTCTTTGGTCCATTGGGTTTTCTTGGGTAGTCTGGGATTTGGGATAATTTTAATGATGTAAAAAAAAAATGGGAAGAAGTAAAAGTAATTACAAGATAATTACTTCTTGGTGGCAAGAAATCGAGAACCTACTAAGTTGCCAGTACGCACTGCACCATTGTCTTTTCTCCCTGTCCATAATTTAAAGAGCTAAGCATTTGCTTATCTGATAAGCGGAGAAGCATTTGTGTAATTGGTTATCTCTTTTTACACAACAAACTGGGCCAAAAGTTAAAGCAACCACTCTTTTATTTGTTCACAACTGTCACAACCCTTATGGCTCTAGTCTCGGTTGCCGCAGGAAGGAACCAGGTGTGACACGGATTAGAAGTACAAGCTTGCTGGAGGCAGGCTAGCCTTAGTTGCAGGGTAGCCCCGACTATTTATTAAGGTTATACACAACAGGTGTGGAGAGTTAAGGTAATTACATATGAGGGCTGCATGCGAAGGATTGCCACGTGCTCTCCTCACATGCTCTTTCCCCACAACCCTCATGAAGAACTACTAAGCATCAATGTTTAACACATGCTTCCTAGTGAGTGACCGACCTTACCTCATTCCAGAACACTGAGTTACTTGGGGGATTGCCCCCAAGTCACATCTCTAGACTTGCCAGGAGACTGTCCTGTTCTCAGCAGTCTCTTTTAAATGTGATAAGAATCAGTAACTGTCCTTTGCAAGCATGGTGTCCATTTCTCTACGCACAACTCTTGGGTAAACTGCTGGGTGATTCTGGTTAGGGTTAGCAGGGCTGATGTCTGAGGTCAGCTGGTGATTGTGTGGAGTTGAGTGGTGTAGGATGGCTTCCACTCTGACCTCTGCAGTTGGCAGGTGATGGAGTCTCAGCTGGGCTCCTCCTTTCCACTTCCCGTGGTTGTTGGTGCTCCTTGAGGCTACCTGGGCTTCTTGTCAGGGTAATGAAAAGGTGCAGACTGTGAGAAGGTTAAGCCACCTTGCAAAAGTAGTTTTCAAGCTTCTGCTTACGTCCTGTTTGCTCATGTCCAATTAGTTTCACGGCCAAATGTACATGCAGCAGGTGAAATGGTAGATCTCACCTCTCCATAGCAAAGTCATATTGCAAAGATGCATGCTTCAAGGAATGAAGGCATTGGTGGGTATTTATATATATATATTTGGGTAATCTGTCAGTACATGGTTAGACACAATAGAAAGCTCTTCTTCCACAAATATAGACTTCCTCATAAAAATTAACAATGTTGCATTTCTATGGTGATCAGCTGGTATTTGAATGCACCAGCTTTATAATACAAGGTAGGCATTCTAATGGAACTTTCTCAATGTTTTATTCTACAGTGCCCAAGAGAAAACTTAGGGATAAAATATGATGCAGAAATAGAGAAAAATTTAGCCTTTTGAGCCAGTTGAAAATGAGATGCTTAATGGTCTATTTTGATTACATTACAAACTCCACCCATAATGGATGTCGGGAGCAAGAAAAGAGAAAGAAGCTAAATGTTATTAATGTTTGTCTGTCTAAATTGAAGCCTCCTCACAAAAAAGCAATAATGGGAGCTGATAAAAATGAAGCAAAGATTATTGGCAGAAACTATACTGGCAGCAATAAAATACCTAAGCAAACCGTGAATGACCCATATATAAAAAGGACTTTTGTATGCAGGAGAGAAAACAACTGTACAGCAGAGTAGGAAGATATCAATTCAATCCATGTTCTGACTATTTTAGACAAAGAAGACAGGGCAGTTGGACTTTCTACTATTTTGATGCAAATGTGAAGGCCCAAGATGATTGCGACATTCTGAATCGTGATTTGCTTTGAGGCTCTGCTCATGCTGTTCTTTTACATTACAGCTACCAGATGGTGATTATTATTTATTGCTTAAGACAGAAAATGTACATGGTGAACCAACACTAGACAAATAACAGGTTGCTGTCCCAGAGAGCCTGCAGTTAAGAGGCATGAGCAGGTATAATGTAGAACAAAGCAAGGCACGAATAGTGACTGTCCCCTGCAGCTTAAATACTTAATGAGGCAGGGAAACTTTTTAGATATTGGGGAAAGAAAAGAGACAAGAATATTGGAAAAATATTCTAGTGATTATTATTAACCCTTTCTTAGTATTTATAATTTATTGTGCTGCACAAAATTCTAAGTACTATGTCATCTTAACCAAAAGGGCTATATTTTTGGATCATGGAAATCAGGCATGGGGGGGGGAAATCAGCAACAAATTTTTGAGAAATTTGTGGGTTTTCTCAATAGTTATAATAGGATATAATCGGATCATAATATTAAAGCCATGAAATAGAAAGCTCTATATTTCAATAGTTATAATAGGATATAATCTGATCATAATATTAAAGTCATGAAATAGAAAACTCTATATTTCAGTTTTACAGACAGTGTTTATCTCACATCTCATAGCAAAAAAGTGAAGTATTTATATGTCTCTTGGGGCCTAAAAATTCTTTATAAAACCAGGTTTTTCTCAATCTAAAAGATTATTAGAAAGACTAACTTGAGAAGAGTATAAAACTTATCCTAAAAGGCATCCTAATGATATTAAAGGATGTTAAAAAGGGTAAGAACTCATCAAATTTGAATTTTAGAAAGATCACTGTGGTATAAATTAAAGGGAAGTGAGTAGAATTAGCAGGATTTGACTATAATCAGGTTTTATGAGGAACGAGAGCTTGGAGAGTGGCAGGAGAAGTAGCAAAAGTGAAATGATTTCAAGAGATTAGGGGAGAATGGGTAAGTCTTATAACTGATGAATGCAGTTAATAGTTAAGAAGAAAGAAATGTAGACTGTCAAAAGTTAGGGAGAGTGATGTGATCTTGACATTTACTGATATCAGCAGCACGGAAAAAGGCACACATTTTGAGATTTTGTGTTGAGGTGACTGAGACATCCAGGTGACAATGTCCAAGAACTACTGGATGGAGAAATTCTAAATGTGAAATTCTAAACCGAGTCTACAGGGTTGGAAACACCCTAGTCCTGTTCAGCCTGGAGCTCTTTATCAAATTCATATAGTGCGCTATGGTACTGAGCTGGCCTGCTGATAAGACAATGGTGTACAAGACACCTAGAGTCATGGAAGTCACCTTGGGAAATTGATGGGCTCCCCAAATTTGAGTGAATCCACTAGTTAGGTGTAAATGAACACCCTCAGTCACCTGTTTTGCAAAGACAGGTAATTTGGGGCACAAGAGGATTTGTAAAAAAACTAGGTGTTATAGTAATTTCCTTATAACATGTGTGTGTTTCTAGTGCAAAAGTAATGTCTCCTCTTTATGGAGGATCCAGATAATCAAAATAAAATAATTTATTCACAAATACTTACAGCCAGGTGAATACATGTCAGGTATTATGCTGTGTGCTGACATTTAATTTCTTGCAATCTGTGCTCTGGTTGAAGAGAAGCCTGCTCACTTCCAGGCAGGCTAACGTAGTGTACATGGAGTCGCTTTCTTGGGTTCCCCTTCTTCACTTTCACTTTGTTTAATCCTACATGCCCTTCTGTGTGGCCACCTATGTGTCCCTACTCTGAAATTCCTCCTTTTTCTTTTTTTTGAAACACAATCTCATTCTGTTGCCCCAGGCTAGAGTGCCCTGGTGTCAATCTAACCTCACATAAGCCTGAAACTCATGGGCTCAAGCAATCCTGCCTCAGCCTTCCAAGTAGCTGGGACTACATGTCCTCACTAGGACACCTCACTAATTTTTGTATTTTTAGTAGACATGGACTCTTGCCCTTGCTCAGGCTGGTCTTTAACTCCTGACCTCAAGTGATCCTCCATCTTTGGCCTCCTGGAGTGTGAGGATTATAGGTGTGAGCCACTGAACCCGGCCAACGTACTTCCTTTGACTCATACCTCACGGGTTGATGGGATTGGGTGACTCCATGATATCTTGAAATTGCCCAGCTCTTGGTGTATTTCCCAACATTCTGTAATTGCCTTTTTACTAGCACTGAGTTGTGACTAATAATAAATTAGCCAAAAGTATAATGGTTAGTTTGCGAGTATGTGTAAAATGACAATTTGTTTGAAAATCAATATTTCTAGTCACAGGATTTGGTTTTTAACATTGAAGATTTTGGCACAAGTAAAGGGCATTTGCAATTCTTCATGAATCATATATTTTGCTCATTATGTTACTAATTATTCCTGGTTTTTCCTTCTTTTAATTCTCCTTTCCCCCATTTCCAGCCAATCTTCTCATTTAAAAATTTTTTGCAATTGTAAAATGTTGATATGAAGTACGGAATTAGTTCAAATGAATATAATGATCAATCACAGTTACTTAGATGAGAAGCCAGAAGATTTGGCAGGTCTTAGGAGCGTTTGAGAGGTGCATGTCAGCAGATGACCTGACGTGCTACTTGTACTACTTTACTTCTGAAATTAGAACCTGCAGTTCAGTGACAGTTGCTCTCTGATTTGAACTGAGTGTTGTCACATGTCTAGTGACATCAAACAAATAATAGCAGGGGATGATGTTATTTATATTAGTTTTCATTCTATGAACAACCAAAACCAGAGAACATTTAATAGTTGGTTCATTTAAACTTGATGTCTGAGTTGATGTTCCATCTTTTAAATTTAGATGGCCCGAGGATAAAAGATCCTTTGGGCAGAGAACCAAAGAGCATGGCAGCCAATTTCCAAAAGCCTCATCGTGCCGACCCTATATTCAATTTACAGTCCCAGGATCAGGAAATAGATTAATGGGGAAATTGGTTTAGCCTTTCTGTTTGTGTATAGAGTGGCTCTTCCTATAGTCTACCCAAAGGCCTCATTCAGTTTCATCCAAACATGTTTATCTCCATATCACTGTTGACCTTCTCCATCCACTGTGTTGGAAAATTTTAAGAAGTAATATGGCCTTTGAAGTCTAGATAAGTTCTCCCATAATGCCTGTATTGGCAGCAACTGTGTCAGATTCATGGCATCATGGATCAAACCAGGGAGATGCCGCTTTCTGCCTTCCTGAAATGAGCACCGCTCTGAGCTTCATCTCTAGCTCCAGAGCCCTGGTCTGTGGCCCTAGAATTGCACCGAGAACTGAGGACTGGCCAGCAGCCAGGATGCATTTCTTTGACTTACGATCCTAGAACATCTAAATTATCTCTTCACATTTCAAACTACTTTGGGTACAATTTTTTCTTTTACTGTATAGTTATAAAAGATTGATTAGAAACACTGGGGTTTGACATTGCACATTCACAGGAAGACAAAACCGAGATCTTGTTAAAGTTTTAGCGAAGGTGGAACTGTTGTTTCTCTCTGGGTCATGGGCGACAGAGCAGGACCTGGAGCTTCTGAAATGGAATCATCAGCCCCTCCGCTGAGCTCCCGTGACAACATATCCACCACCACAGGTTCATGGAGCCAACAAGTGTTTATGGAACCTGCAGAAAAAGAGACTAAACTTCTTCCCTCATGGCATGCATAGATTTGTTTTCTTCAGGAAAAAAATAAAAAACTCTTTGAGGATGTTTTCATGCTTTATTATGGCTTGGGACGTTCACACGAAGGGGATTACTTAAGGAAGGACATCACAGATTGTCACACTTCCCTTCATGGCTTGAATATCAAACATGTGGTGAAAAGTCATCTCAGTTTAAGGTATCAACTCTTTGAACATTTTAGCTTAGTTTGCAGGCACGGGAGCCAGAATGCTGGCAGGGCCCAGATTACCTGCCATTCTGTTTGTGGATGTCACCGGGGATGTGACAACAATGGGTTAGAATTAGGTAGCAATTGTCACTGAAATAAAGATTCTCATACTGATGGCCAAGTGCTAGAAGGTGACCCTTAGATTACACAGTGACAAGCGGGCCTCACAATCAATGATAACGGAATGACGGGGACCTGGGCAAAGGTTGTCCTCGTATAATCACATCCCTATTTAGCACAGTGACCACCAGTGATGTTACTGTGGAAAAGTCTTAAGTTTTCTTTCTACACCTTTTTTCCTTCCTTTAGTGATCTTTCACAGTTTGATCATTTTTGCTGGTGGCAGTGAGAGCAAGGATGAGAGAACACGTGCTCTGTTCTGCTGCAGCGGCTGTTTACTCGTTTTATTTTCTTCCTTCATATACGCAACCTTTCCAGGTAGTCAGACTCTAGCTTATGAATCTGTAAAAAGTATAGTAAAACCTATACTTGCCCAGGCTGCGCATTTTCATTCCCTGCCTCCTAATGAAAGATGATAACGCGCTGCTTCCTATGTCCTGAGTGATTGAACTAAAGTGGAGAAATGATGTCAGTTTTTTTAACTCACCCTGGTGCAGATGGAGCCCCAGCCATACTGGAAGGAACAGAAGGAATGGGAGGGAAAGATAGTCCAGATGATAAGGGATATCTGAGACCAGAATCATACGGTAACAGCGCCCAATATACAGGACAAAGGCCACTGAGGGGGAGAGAGAGAAAAGACATAAGAGGGAGCTGCCAATAGATCATTCTAAGATTTTTGATGTTGGTTATTATGTTGAACTGGGACAGGTGCAAGGGCAATGAATGGCAACCTTTTTTGCCAAGTAGAAAAACACCAACAGGGTGACACTGCAACCACAAGGGTTGAGATGAGACCACTAACTGATTTTGAGCATGAGAGTAACAGTCTCAGAATTATGCAGTGAAAGAATTAGTCTTGCTTCAGCATGGAAGCCTGTTGTGTGGTAGTAAATTAATTGATAGTTTGCTACTTTCTATAGTACCAATAATTTCTCCAAGACTTCTAGGGCTTTGACAATCTAGTGGTTTGACAATCCACTGGAAATAAAATCTCTGAATATTTAATAATTAGTTTTCATGAATTAGCAGGAACTGGCTCAGATATACCACTAGCTAGAGAGTGGTACTTTCCTGGAGCTGTTCATTGCTTTTTAATACATCAAGGCCAGGGTAAGACTATTACAGTAATTCAAACATTAGAATACAGTGGAAGGCTGATGCAGTAATTCAAACATTAGCACATGGATTAAGATAGACAAACTAATAATTCTAATGAGAATGGGAAAGAATATATTTTATCTAAAGAAAAAGGATAACACAGTTTTAGGTTGAACGTAGTAGACTAGCAAGCAGGGGGACCCACAGATGATGCAAGATTGGGTATGGGGTGAACAGTGACCCCATTGTCCAACACAGGGAAGGGAGCAAGGAAGTTGGTTGCGTTATCAAATGCAATTCTGGGCGTGTTAACTTTGAGGTATATATAAACTTCAAGGGGACTCGTTCTAATACATGACTGATGATCACTAGAGCAGAGTCTGCGAAAAGGTGAGTGATGGTGGAATAAAGAACATGACTGGTAAATAGTCCCTCAGTGAACAAAAGAAAGGGGAAACATGTGTGTCATAATGGTGTGTTTTTATCCTGCAAGGAAGGTGAAAGAGTTCTTGGCTGATGCCTCCAATTTACTTAGAAACTGGAAGCGCAGCCATTTGCTAAGGCTGGGGCCTGAGTAATAGAAAAGCTTTGAGAAGATAGGTGAAAACTTAGGGGTATCTATTAAGGGAAATCATTAGAAGAAACACTGAAGGGAAGTTTCCTGGAGAGGATGAAAGACCCAAATGAACGTTAATTTGTAGTGGTTTTGATTCAATGTTTTAAATATGTGCCCTTGCTATGTGTCCTTGTGGCAATCAGAGAATATTATTGAATATTCTTTAGCTCATACTTCCACTCATTCCACAATAACTTCCTGCTAAGAACCAAAACACTGTATATTCTTAAAGCAGGCACTTTTATTATGCTTATCTTCTAAGGGTTTTGTATATTATTCACTCATGTCATCCCTACAGTGAAACGGGGAGGCAGGTATTATATTTTTCTTGTTTTAAAGACAAGGAAAAATAGTCCTGAAGCATCAGTGATTTGCCCAAGTCAGGAGGCACAGCTGAGGGCATAGCAGACCCACCGTCTCCAGACCTTTAATCACCTCCCATGCCAATCAGCATAGATTTATGTAGTCTTTATAGAATCTGTTCATAAACATCATTTATTTTCTTCTATTTATTGCATTTTGCCATTATGTAAACCAAGTTAGAGGGTTTAAAAATAAAATAAATTCAAAATTAAAGCAACAAACGGTGAGGTAATAAAGGAGCACCTTTATACAGTTTATTTATTTATACTTGGGGAAGTAGCTGTTCAACACAGGAAAGTCCCAGCAAAACTTTAAAGGAACAGAAGAAATATTGACTATGACACTCTATGTGGAAGTTGTTTGATTCTGATCAGAAGTCAAAGACATCTATAAATCCCCTCTCATCCTAGCCTAGAAGCCATTCCCAGGCATTCATATGCAACCATGATAGTTAAGCGGATCTTTGCAGGATTAATAGTGACATAAATAAATTGTTATAGTTATATAAACACAAATAATGAAGACTATTTAAGGACTAGATTTTCAGTAGAGTGAGTTGTCTCTGAAATTACCATATCAGTTCTGTCACAATTAGCTCAATCTAAATTAACCAAACATCAAGCAATAAAAATGGACAGTTCCCTAATGGGTCATGTGTGTATGTTTTACCAGTGCCTAAGAATAAAGGATTTTATATCATGTACATTTTGTGATTTTTACATAGACCAGCATTAAAATTTATTACTTAGAAAACTGAGTTATCATCATTTTATTAGTTTCAACTTATCAACTGAAAAATCAAGCTAACTTAGATGTATTTTGTTTTAACAAAAAAACAGAGGATGAGTGGAGGGAAGGTAATCAGTGGGACCACACCTACGGTGCATCTTAGAAGGGTACAGGTGAAAAATACTAAATGCAGAATATAAAGGTCTTAACACAATCACTAAGAAAATGCCATGAATGCTATGTTAACCAAGTTTGATGAAAATATTTCAGATTGTATATGAAACCAGCACATTGTACTCCATGATTGCATTAATGTACACAGCTAGGATTTAATAAAAAAAATGCAGAGCAGATAAAACTGACATTTATAGTTGAGATCTGAGTGCCCAGAGAGGGGTGGTGAAGAAAGTTGGATTTCTTACAGAATTTTTTCTGAGCAAGTCTGGTTCATGAGTCTCCAGACCATTATAGTAGCACCACATCTTAATCACATTTTACATTATATAAATATCACATTATATTTTAAAGTTATATCTTCCTTGGATTTAATGAATACACTAGAGCTTTTGAAATTTCAATCATCTAGTTTTCTATGAACCCACTAAGTTTACTGAGAATACATCAGCTTTAGTTTCACCCGTAGTTAAAAGCATCAATCCAGGGAACATCATGCTTTTAAAAACAGCCTGTGGCCTCCCAAACTCATTTATATTGTATTAGCTACTAATTCAGTAATGTGCTGCATTTTTGTTGGTCTACAAACATGAACGAGTTTGAAATAACTTTATAGTGCCTGTTTAAGGATGAAAATTGGGTCCATTTATAAAGAGTTTCCCTAATTTGGTTTCTCATCACACTGATCCATTCCACATACCAATTTAATCTGATAGACATCATTACGGGGAAGATATGTGCCCTGCAAGGTTGTGATTCAGACCCAGGTGAAACATTGTGAGAGTATTCTATTAGGTCACTGTGTTGTAATAAAGAGAGATATGGATTGTGAGGCAATCCACGGTAAACGTATATCCATTAAATACCTATTTATCGGGCAACTACCTAGTGCAAGGCTCAAGTACATAGTGCAGTCACAGAATAATGAAAAGTATTGTTGTAACTGTGGCCACCCATAAAAAATGGACCCCACTTTAGGTACAAATCAGGTAATGATTTATTTACACCTGCGCAGGTGGGTCACTGCCCCAAAGGGCCCCGAAGAGAAATGCAGGAAGACTTTTATATCCTTTTTGTGCTGATGTGGCAAAACAAGCATGTACAAAAGCAGAACGTGGCCAGTTACAGGGCGGAGTTACAGTCAGGTAGTTGGCTCAGGGGGTTGCTGCATGGTAGCTTAGGAGGGTAACTCAGTAACTATAGGGTCAATTTGGAAAGCCCAGTAGCTTGGGAAACTCTGTTTGAGTAAATTTTTACCATTGTTTAGCTGGCTAGGGAGTCAAGGAACTTGGAGAACTTCCTTATAACCTTTTCTCAGAATTAAACCAATAAAGGGGGGTTTGAGACGGATAAGGACTCAGGCTGAAACAGTGAGGGGCCTTTAGGGGTCCTCTTGCCAGGTCGGTTACTACATTATAACCTTGAGAAAGTTAGGAGGTTGAATGAAAAATAACATCTAAACTACTTGGTATCATAATTAAGGAAGAAATACATTCAAAGGTATAGAGATACGAAATAGTGAAACTTTAGAATATGCAAATGGTTTGGTATTACAAAATTATGCACTGTAAAAAGCAGAAAGTTGAGCAAGGATCATATAATTTTTCTTAATTGTATCTATAACTGCTATCTTCTGCTGTCATGACTTTTGATGTTCCCTTTGCATATCAAATCAATTCTGAATATCTTTACATGGACATAAAGATTTGAAATAAATCTGATCCTAGCCCACCTTTTCATCCTTTCTTACTCTCTTACTCCATGAAAATTTAGTATTTGCTATTCCCCAAAAATGTCTGGCATTTTCTCCCTTTGCCTTTTTTTCTTTTGTCTTCATGCTATTCCCTGATTTGAGAAACTTCACCTATGTGTCACAATCCCACTCTTTATTGAAGGTACACAGTTTGAGAGGCACAAGTATACGCCACATTGAATTGCCCAACTAAATATTATCTCATCTTCTTGGAAAACCCTGAGTTCCTGTAGTTCAAGACATTTTTTCTGTTTTGAAATTTACAATTCTGAGCTTTTAATTTTCGTGTGTCTCTCTGTATCTTCATGAGTTTATAAACTCCTTTAACTAAACAGTGTGTCTTATCTGTTGTTTTATTCTTTGCCAACCATGTTAGAAGTTAGAAGAACGTAGATGATAATAAAAACTATTCAAAAGACTAATGCCTCTACCTGATAGAGACTTATTTCACACACACAGAAAAATGTTCAGGGCTCCTTTCCACATTCAGGGACCCGAGTTGTGAGAGACTGTCATTTTCTCTAAGTACCTTCCAGAGCTAAAGGTATTAGCTAAAGGGCATCAACACCCAGGCAGCCAAAAGGAAGAATGAGCCTAGGCTGTAAGGAGCCTTTTCAAGACCTCGGTTGGGACTTGAACACCTCATTTATACTCGTATTCCATTAGTTTAGTAACATAGCCACACTGTACAGATTTGTAGGCCAGATAATCTGGGTATTCAACTATTTCCACATTGGGTTGTTATAACACCTGCAATATAACACTGTTAGCTGGTATGTATTTGGTATTCATTACATGTTTTATAGTTTTTCCTATATGTGACACATACAGGTGATTGGCATGTATTCACTGATTTAGAAAACTCTGTAAATTCAGGTATTCTCTTCTCTTTTTATTTTGCAAATGAAGAGATTGAAACAAAGGAAGTTCAAATAACATTGTGAAGGTCTCTTAGCCAGTAAGTGGTAAAGCATGGATGTGACCCTGGAGTCCATGCTCTAAACCAAGACACCACAGCACCCTTAGGAGAGTGAACTCTCAACAGATGCTCATTGCATGTGGGTATACCAAGTCACCAGCCAGCTCTCCGACTTAAGGTTGACAAATTAACATTTACATTTTGGTGTCCGCATACACAGAATGGGCAAGTGGTTTGTGTCACATGCAAGGAAAATTTGGCATCTACCTGCAAAATGTTTATAAAGCATTTTTAGAATGACATTATGGAATGGTTTTATGGTATTGGATTGAGAGTCTCATCATCCACATATTACATGGAAATATTAGGCAATGGGCAATTTTTCTTCATATTTCATTGTTTAGTATAGTTCTTAATCAATAGATGAAACTTTACAATAAACATGAAGGCAGTTTACCTATTGCTTCATTTCAAACTCTTCCCAAAGGTGACTGGTGCGCCAGACAGCCTGGAGACGCTGTATTGATAGCTCAGTCTCAAACCAGTCAATAAATTCGTGTCTTGAAACCCATTCAAAAAACATTTTTACCAATCCATTGAGGGACACCGAAGGTAAAATTGCAATGGAGAAGCCTTCAATGAGTGGGGTCATCCATTCTTGTACTCTGATTTCACTTTCTAATACAAAAGATAACCAATATGTCTTACGGGGGTCATCACTTTTTTTTTTAGTCTTTCAGGCTTACGTGATCCCCTCTACAAAGAAAAGCTTTTATCGATTTCACTTTGAGCAGCCAACTGCAGTGGAGCCTCTTCGCTCAATAAACCAAGCCTGATGAAATTTTGAAGCGTTCATCCTGAATTATTTCAAGGTATTTTTACTATGATTATAATAACTAGTTCAAAATAATTTCAATAATTTTAATCAAATAATTAAAATTGCTTTGTTTTTTAAACCTCACCTTTATTGATTAAGGTCTACATGTTCTTTCATAGGTGTAACTGATATTTTAGCATTATATATGGACACTTTTATTAACACAGATATACAATACTGACCACTACCATCTTTTGAGTTCCTAACTATCGTGTCATGTTCTTTTGGCTCTTATTTTCCTTGGTACTACCCATTTCTCCATTCTTGACTGAGGTAGATCATTTCTCTTTTGGGATTGACTTCTGTTGAACTCTAGACAAAGGATCACATTGTTTGATTAAAATACAGACTAAAGAGACTTATGGATATTTGGACTTGGGCTATTCATATAGAACAAACTCTTTTCTGCTGAGTTGAACCTGGGATCAGAAGCAGTGAAAATTGCTATACTTATCTCACTTCCATTCATTTATTTACTCAATAGAATTTTATGGAACACCTGTTATATGCCTAGCATAGGCGCTTGGACTACAGAAGTAAATGAAATAGACACAAATTCTGGACAATTAGATGTAAGATGCAGCTTGAGAATAATTACTATGGTTGCACACACGGAGCAGAAGTGACAGTTTAGAGAATTGAGGTCTTGTCAACATTGCATCCCAGAAACAAGCCTGAATGAAGACATTCATGCTGATGTCAAAAATTCAGTTTCAGAAGCAGATGCATTTGCACCTGAAGCTAGTGTGTGTTTTGTCAGTCAAGTTCAAAGGCATCCCACGTGCCCTCAGTTTTCTTCTTGCTATTTCATTTTTAGCCTATTTTGATCCTAAAAAAAACTTAGTGAAAACATATAGGAATTGTGTCATAATGTTTTCCTTTTATGTTTGAGAAAATTGAGTTAAATAGTACCAGAAGATGTATGTGTCAATTGTGTTCATGGGACCTGGGATATGAATCACCAAAGGACTGGCAGGTGTACACTTCGTCAATCCTTTCTGGTTATCAACATATCTACTTCATGTTGATCAAGAGTATAATTAATATATACCATCAATAAGATTTTTATTTTTTTAGTTACTTGCCATGTGGACTCTGTAAGATTTACTGTGGTTGTGAGGCAGAGTCTCACTCTGTCCCCTGGCTGGAGTGCAGAGGCATCATTATAGCTCACACAATCTCAGACTCTTGGGCTCAAGGGATTCTTCTGCCTCAGCCTCCAGACTAGCTGGTATTACACAGGCATGCCTCCATCTCTGGCTATTTTTTCTCTTTTTGGTAAAGATGGGGGTCTTGTCCTAGCTCAGGCTGGTCTTGAACTGCTGACCTAGAGTGATCCTCCCAGAGTGCTAGGAATGCAGGCCTAAGCCATTACACCCTGCCCACATGTTGTTTTAATGCTTTCTTTTTTTGTTATACTCATATTATCGTGTCCTAACAAAATACTTTTAACTTAAAATACAATTGTAAATGATGTTTTACTAAGGTTCTACTAATTCTACCCAGCAACAGTACCCTCTTCACTTCCCATTAAAGCTATTTTTTTTAGTTATGATATCATATTTGCTTCCAATAGGAATATACAAACTGCCAGTTAATATATTGTCTATTTTGTTGGATTATGCAATTAACATAATGCATTAGAAATACTTTTTCACTTACTGTAGAAAATGAGAACATATAGAAAAATATCAAGTAAATAAAAACCATCCAGTTTTGGTGTTTTCTGTATTCTTTTCTGTAAATCAATTCTGTCTTACCACGTAGGGGTGGGGGTGGGGGAAATAATGTAATGAAGAATAATAAAATACATGTATTTAAAAAAAAATCCAATGCTGCAATCTACTGATATTTTGGTGCATTTCCTCATGGGAAGTATTTAAATAAATTGATTCCTAGATATTTTTAAATTTCTCATTTCTTTTTTTTATCTGTGCATGTAAGATTTTTTTTTTTAATCTTTAAGACAGAGTCTCACTCTGTCACCCTGGGTAGAGTGCAATGGCGTCCTCATAGCTCACAGCAACCTCTAACTTTTGGGCTCAAGAGATTCTGCTGAGATTCTCAGCCTCCCAGGACTACAGGTGCCCACCATGATACTTGTCTAATTTTTCTATTTTTAGTAGAGACGGGGTCTCACTGTTTCTCAGGCTCGTCTCCAACTCCTGAGCTCAAGTAATACAACAGCTTCAGCCTCCCAGAGTGCTAGGATTACAGGTGTGAGCCACTGTGCCCAGCCCTGGGCATGTAAGATTTTTGATAATGAGGTTCTCCTGACCCTACTATTTAACTCCACAGCCAACCAGGGAGACCGTTAGGAGGAGCCATACTCTGGTAGGAGAGTGATGAGAGAGAGGGTGGGTGAGCAGGAGTCTCAGGGCACATGCCCCAACCCCCTGAACAGCACGCAGAAAGGGGGAAGGAACACCCGCTGCTACTGACATTTTGGCACCTTGGAAGAGGCTGGAGAGGTTGCTGCCTGAACTAGCTCTTCAATCCCATGCTCATTAGGTTATGAGTCAAGGTCAGGAATGGTCTTTCCTCACCGGAGCTCAGTTTGGTCAGAGGGTACCCTGTAGCCACGGCAAGGCAATTTGCGTGAATTGTTCATAGCTGTTTAACATGGGCTTAAAGTAAACTAAAAACTGTGCATGTCCTGCTAGCTATGCAGGCTGAGGATCTTTTGAGACAGTAGAAAGGAAATGCCACCCTAGGGTAGGTAAAGGACTATAGGTAATCAACTCCTAATTTCTTACTTAAAACATTAGATTCCAATTTCACCATCTAATCCTATGTTTTGGTCATCTTTTCTCTTTATTTAACATCATAAAAAATAAGATTTTAATACTCCATTATCATTCCAACTTATAGACCTAATTCATTCAAATGTTCCTCTATTGTGCAACATTTAAACTGTTTCTAATTTGCATCATTTTTTCGCAGTTTTTGGCTGAGGCTGGGTTTGAACCCGACACCTGTGGCATATGGGGCCGGCGCCCTACTCACTGAGCCACAGGTGCCACCCTAATTTGCATCATTTTTAAACTATATTATAATGGGTTGTCTTATACCACGCTGTGTATCTGCATCTCTAATTACTTAATGATAAAATTTTCCCAAAGCACTTTTTTAAAATGTGAAAAAATATTTTATTTTAAATTTAGTTTTCTTTTATTTATCACTAGGGATAAATAAATTGTCTTTTGAGGTTCTTTCTCTATGTTTTTCCAATAATGTGCTGAATTTATTGCTTCATTTGCATTCATCTGAGTTACAATTAAATTGACCCTTTATCTTAAATATTGACTCCCAATATTTTAATATTTTTTTCAGTCTTACTGAAGAGATCGGTGGCATAAAATTATTCATGTCTCCATGATGACAAAAGTTTCATCTTTAATTTTTCTTTGTTATTGGTTACAATGACTTTTTGTCCAAATACATCCATACCCACCCTGAAATAATTTGCATAATATTTAAATAAATTTGCATATTTTAGCATATATAATAACAATTTGCAGCTTTAGTTTATCAATGGGTGGGGTACTCATTTTGAATTATAATTTAGGGCAAAATTTATGTTTTTCATTGTTTTAATGTAAATACCTATTTTCACTAAATCATTGGTTGTTTAAGTTGTATTCTCCCCATTGATTCAAATACTTATTAATTATATAACTATAGATAAAATAATTTTTTTATCTTCCATTGATTCTGGGGTTTTTTTGATCTATTTACAGATATTTCCCTAGTACTATACTGTGTTAATCTGTATAGATTATGTTTTAGCTTATATCTACTACATATCTAAATTACTTTTCTTTTGGAATATTTCACATCTGATCTTGTCTGTTGATATTTTTCTTTCTCTTTCTTTCTTCCTTTCTTTTCTTTCCTTTCTTCCCTTCCTTTCCTTCCCTCCTTCCCTCCCTCCTTCTTTTTCTTCCTTCCTTCCTTCGTCCCTCCCTCCCTTTCTCTTTCTTTCTTTCTATTTCAGGATATTGTGCAGTTACAAACATCCAAGTCAAAATTTTTAATGTTTTAGGTACAGTCCCTCTTGTAGTTGTGACCTGTACCCAAAAGGTGTATCCCTACATTATTCCCTTTAAGAGGGAGCACACCAATCCCCTTTCTCCTCTCCCCCAGCCACATTTCCCATCTCTCAACTTGAATAGAATTAAGTTTTTCTCCTAAATGATGTGTTAGATAATGTACTGGCTTCATAATAAAATTGAGTACATTGGATACTTGGTTTTTTGTTCTTGTGACACTTTACTAAGAAGAATGTGATTCATCTCCATCCAGGTTAATACAAAAGATGTAAAGTCTCTATCTTTTCTTATGGTTGAATAGTACTCCATGGTATACATATACCACACTTTGTGAATCCATTCCTGAGTTGGTGAGCAGTTAGATTGTTTCCACCTTTTGGCAATTGTCAATTGAGCTGCAGTAAACATTCTAGTGCAGATGTCTTGTTTTGTTTGTTTGTTTTTAAGACAGAGTCTCACTCTGTCACCTTGGTAGAATGTCATGGTGTCTCACAGCAACCTCAAATTCTTGAGCTCAAGATCTTTTTGCCTCAGCCTGCCAAGTAGCTGGGACTACAGGCACCTGCCACAGCACCCTGCTACTTTTTAGAGATGGGGTCTCCTCTTTGCCAGGCTAATCTCAAACTCGTGAGCTCAGGTAATCCACACACCTTGGCCTCCCAGAGTGCTGGCATGAGCCACTGCACCTGGCCCAAATGTCTTTATGATTAAAATGTTTTTTTTTTTTTTCTTCTGGGTAGATGCCTAGTGGTGGGATTATTGCGTCAAATGGGAGGCCTAATTTGAGTTCTTTGATGATTCATCACACTTCTTTCCAAAGAGGCTGTATGAGTTTGCAGTTCCAGCAACAGTGTAAAAGTGTTCCACTCTCTCCACATCCCTGCCAGCATCTGCAACTCTGGGATTATGTGATGTGGGCTATTCTCATTGGGGTTAAGTGATATCTCAAAGTGGTTTTGAGTTCCATTTCTGTGGTGAGAAGGGACAATTAGCATATTTTCATATATTTATTGGACATTCATCTGTCTTCCACAGAGAATGTTCTGTTCAAATCTCTTGCTCAGTGATAGTTAGCTCATTTTTTCCTTGATTAATTTGAGTTCTCTATAGATCCTAGTTATCAAGTGTTTGTCAGATTACTAACATGAAAATATCTTTTCCCACTCTGAAGATCGTATTGAAAGAAATCATAAAAATAGATAAAAAATAATAATGTAATTTTATAAGATTAAGAAGAGACAAAAAGGACTATCTTAGCTGTTTTATGAGAAATTTATGTGGAGAAGATGATGGAAGTAGAAAAATCTCTTCCAAATGAGAGAAAAGGAGACAAATAAGAATGAAAGAATAAAAGGGACTAAAAACTGTAACAAATATGTAAGAACTCTTGCTATTGATAAAAGTAAAAATCAAACAATAAAAATACAACGAACAAGAGAAAAAAAAACTTACCAAAACCCAACAACAACATCAACAACAACACAAGAGAAAAAAAGAAGAGAAAAACTAAGGAAAAAAATTGAAGAAAGGATAAAATCTAAAACAATATATATGTGTGTATATATATATATATATATATATATGTATGTGCTTTATATATATATGTATATGCACACATATATTATATATATTATACACACACACACACACATATTATATTATATATAAATATATAAATTGCCTAGAGACCAGGTTGGGCTGTGGTATTGTTAGGATATGGAGAGCAGGCTGGATGTACTTTATGTGATGGGATTGGAAGCCACTGTCTAGTTGCAAAGAAGACCGATTTTTGTCCTGACTTCTTTGTCCTCAATTCAGGCTTGTTATTTCATCAGCATCCAGTCCCCATGGGACTGGGGTCCTAAAGCTCTCACCAGACTTCCCAGGAGGCTGATGTGACAGTGTATCCTGACAACAAAGTGGCCTTCCTAGGGGGTGCAGGGGCCACTCAGCTCACCCCAAGGATGGCCAGTAGAGTTCGGCAGGCACGCCAGTGCCGGCCGTGCACTAGAACTCCATGATCTGTTCCTCCTGCTCAAGTGGACTTCCCACAATGGCGTCACCACCAGCAGCCACGCTGATGGGAGAACCACCCACCTGGTGTTCAACCCAGGCCAGTGGAAACTGAGTCTACTTGCTGCTCAAAAAGCAGCCCAAATAAAAAAGCTGCAGGACAAAACCATCTTGTCTCCAGTCCTCTGTGGGAGAGTTGGCCGACTTGCCAGCCTTTGCCTCTATCAAACACCTACATTCCTCTTTGGTTTTTCTCAACTCCAGACCACTTTGTTGGCTCCTGAAGCCTCCCGCTATTTCTTTGAGGCCCCGGAGTGATGTTTCTGTGCAGATTCCCCCAGCCAGAGATGGCTGAAGACCACATGTCTCACCAGGAGTAGCTGGCAAGGAGATGTCTCTAGTTCATCATCATGCTCCACCCCCTCAGAGCTGAACATGGTCATGACATCTGCTCTGACTTCCCTTTGTGGTTCAAATAAGCAAAATTTTCAAATGTTGGAAGTTCAAGGTCCTATTAGATGTCTATAAAGAATAGTTTTATAAACCAGGAGACTTGACTTAAAATCACCATCCTATAGAATTCAACTAGACTGAGTGAACTCATCAACTATTTGCAACCAGACTGTTTATGTTTACAGGTAAGCCATATCACTTTTAAAACTGAATCATGTTTTAAAATTTCCATAAAAATTCACTTAGTATTTTTATTGAGATTTCTTCAGTCCTGTATATTCTCTCCTTTCTAATTGTCCTTTCTTCTTAAAAGACAATAATAAGGAATTTGATAAAAATTTTCCCTACACATTGATTTGATAACCTAGAAATTAAATTGCTACACATTATCAATACAGAAAATACTATAAATCTGAGTAGGTTATATAAATTTTGCTTCTGAAAATTATGTGAACTATTTATTCAGGTAAACTTTAAAATGTTTATAAATTAGTATTTTATTAATTTTAAAATAAAATACTCAGTTTTAGTATACATATATCTTATATTTGTCTTATTGATGAGAATGGTTTTATTTTTCAAGATAACATAAAAGTTAGAAAAAGACATTGAAATAGAGCACTTTTGTTTTTTTTTAAAAAATTAGGTGTTAAAAAGGATACATTTTATTATGATTTTTATTATTGGCCATCCTAGTATTGTGGTTGATGTAGGGATTGGAGGGAAAATTAGAACCTGCTATTATCAGAAATTTTCTTGTTTTTTGTTATACCCCCACTTTCAGTTCACACTACAGCACCAAAAAAAGCAAACATGTCACCAACTATCAACTTAAATTCATTCATTTTATGGAAATCCCTTCTCTGCTCTTGGTGTATCATTTTATTTTGAAACATTTGTGTGAGTAATGCCACTAATACTGCTCAGCATTCTATATAATTTCAGTTTAATTCAGTGCAACATCTTTATATGCAGTAATATTTGATGAGGTTTGATGATTTAGTATTTCTAATTTTACTATCAGATGAAAAAGCTTGCAGAGTAAGACCTCTAATTTATTAATGACATATTTCAAAAGATATTGTCTTTATTATATATTACATTGAGATATTTTTATGTACAGTTGAATGTGTGCCTTTACCCCAGGCATTGCCCTTATCACCATGCCTACTCTCTTTTTCCTAACCAGCAGGCCTCTTTTTTGTGTGTTTTAAATCTCTCTGAGTCAAACACTCTAGCTGTTTTAAGATGTAGTACTATAAAAAACAGTGTGTATATTTCAAAAGTAAATTAAACTGGAAGTTTATGCACCAACAAAAAAAACTCATTCTTGACAACATTTTGTTTTTCTTTTTCCCTTTTGTCTAAATCCTCTAACTTTAATGAAGAGTGTAACTGTACACTCTGAGTGTTGGAACTTTTTATAGATGTAGTAAAGTTGACTCAGTGGTATTATATTTGAAATAGAGAGAAAACTGAACTGGGAATTAGGAAATTGGATTTCTAGCCCCTTATGATGTGTTGAAGTGAAAGGGGCTGTGTTTTCTTTTCTACTTCTTGTACTGAAAAGGCAGTGAGAGCTGGAGGGAGAATTCTGTTGAGATTAACACTGTGATCAAATATGACAATTATACACAAGCTGAAGACAAAGAAGCTTCCCAGAGAAGAAGAGAACTGTAGAGCCAGGCTTCATGATGGGAAATGTAACTGGAACCGTAGAGATTTCCTATGTGGATAGAAAACATTGAAATAAAACCCTGTAAACCTGTTCCATAGTCTGGATAATCAAATGACTTTAGCCAAAGCTAACAATTTAAAGGATAAAGGCTTTAAGATAGCTCTCTATGTTAAAATCCTAGCTTGATACATGCCTCCATTGTCATACGTCTTTTACTATGATGGAAAGATTTATATTGATTGATTAATTGAATATTTACTGAAAATACAATGACTGAATATAGAACCAGAAGAAATGAGCAATGAAATATTGCTGCTCTTAAAGAATTTAAATTTTAGTAGAATCCAAGTACTATGTATTAAATTTGCCAGGGTCAAAAATTGTAGGATTCTGTATATTTAAAATTTAATAGAATGATGGACATAAACTGGAATATTCACCTCACAATAGATATACAAATGGCCAGTGAGTACTTGAAAACAAGCTTATCATCATTCCTCATTACAGGTATGCATATTGAATAGTGATACTACTCTATACCCTCTAGACTGCCTAAAATGGACAAGATGGCAGGGGAATCTACTGGTGTTTGAAGGGAATTTGAGAGCACAAGCTCTTACATTACTAACAAGAGTAGAAATGGCTACAACCACCTGATTAAACTGTTTGGCTATACCTATCAAAGGTGAACATACATTTACTCTAAGAACCAGCCATTCTACTCTCAGGCACATGGATGATATAGAGGCAAAAATATCGTCAGTCAACAGAAGCCATGACAATGATCGCATCGGCCAGATTTATAACTGACACTAATTAGAAAATAGTAAAATGCCCATAAGCAGTAGAATGGAAAAAGACAAATTGTGTTATCACAATGGAATGAATCTTACAAACCAAATATCGAACAAAAGAAACCAAGCACAAAGGAATACATACTGTATGGTTTTAATTATGTCATAAAGAAAAACCAGGTAAAGCAAATTTACATTGCTAAAAATCAGAATAGTAGTTATTCATAAGAGCAGGTATGTGCTGACTACAAGGGGACTTGATTGGAACTTCTTGAGTGCCCGTAACATTTGGGCTTCTTATTTATAGGCTGGCTACACAGGCCTGTACAGTTCATGAGAATCTGCTGAGGCACACACTCAGAAAGCATTTACTTTTCTATATGCATATTACAGTTCAATTATAAAAGAAAAAATAAAGCTGTTTCCTGACTATACCCTACTGAGTCAAGCACATTCAATTAACTGATTACAATCACTTTTTGCTTCATTAAAAATGGAGGAAAATCAAGAGCCAGAGTGAGCTCACAACAGATTTATAGGTCCATGTTGCTTCATGAAAATCAGCGATCATGCTTTAAACTTAATGATGGGAATCTAGAGTGCTTGAAACTTTTCCATCTAAATATTAACCATGTAAAAAAATTAGCGGTAATAATGAAAAGAGGGAAGTCACAGTTCCCTATCTTTTTAATGGAGGTAGTAATAGAAATAACTATTTCATATTAATTCTATGAAAATAAATAATGCAATGTACTTGCATAGCTTGGGATTCTCTGGTAGAAAAATCTTTTATATACAGGTGTTGATATATGCAGACCTCAATTTAATCAGGTGGCTGTACCACCAGCTAGTGATATAATCATTGGCAAGATAGTACGTGATCTGAAATTTTGTTTCCTGTAATTCAAAGGTAAAACAGCTACATTGTGAGAAAACATGATGGACAATCTGTCAGACCTATGAGGGCTGGTCAGTACTGATTTGCTTTTGCATCTCTGACACTGGCTTATTGCCTGGGAAATAGTAGCCTAAATAAATTAATATTTGGGAAATAAGCAAAAGACATTGGCATATAGGTATTCAGTAAGTAATTTATTTTATTATCTATGTTACTTAATTTAGATGACATTGTATGCATTGTAATTAATTCTCAGTGACAACTTTCTGAAGTATGTATTGTCACTTCCAGATGACTAATAGAGAATTTTAGCTGAACTGAAGATGTTTCATACCAAATGTAATGTGTTTGCGACTATGTGATTATGAATTGATGGTTTACTGTTTGGTTTTTCCATTTCTTAGAAAAGTAGCTGCCAGTTTGTAAATGATTATAAAAGGAAATAAAGAGTCCTGAAAAAACATGACTTTAATATAATCTTGATTCAATTCAGCTTAAAATTTTATTGACATGGCTCAGCGCCTGTGGCTCAAGCAGCTAAAGCGCCAGCCACATACACCTGAGCTGGTGGGTTCGAATCCAACCCAGGCCTGCCAAACAACAATGATGGCTGCAACCAAAAAATAGCCAGGTGCTATGGTGGGCACCTGTAGTCTCAACTACTTGGGAGGCAGAGTCAAGAGGATTGGTTGAGCCCAGGAGTTGGAGGTTGCTGTGAGCTGTAATGCCATGGCACTCTGCCCAAGGTGACAGCTTGAGGCTCTGTCTCAAAAAATAAAATAAAATAAAATAAAAAATTTGTTGACATTTTAGTAGTCACATAGCAATATACACAGCATCCTAAAAGTTTTTTTACAAATAAGTGGCCAGCACTGAGAGAGTATTTCATGAATATTTTTGTGAATAAAGGCACATTTAGCTACAATTTCCTATTTTCCACATGTATGGTGAGTGTAAGGGTGACTTTTTGGACATACTTTAAATTTAATTATCAGAGTAACAGAATCCATCTTTTTCAAATATTGTCTAGAGTCACTTCGCATTGGTTCTGAATGAATAACAGGTTCTACAGCATTCTTTCAGGAAAAAAGTGAGAATTTTCAAGCTCTTTTTGGGAAAGTCATATTCGGTTCATTAAACAAATATTTACTGACTTCCTATTATATGTCTATGCTTTTCTCATGCATGGGGACACAGCAGAGACTAAAATGAAGGTCCCTGCCCTCAAAGAAATTATGTTCTAGTTCAGGAAAGCATCACTAAATAAAAATGGTAAACAGTTATCATTAACTTTTCCAGATACATTTGTGTCCATTTTGTATTAATATATTTAGTACTCAAACCTCAATTACTGGCTAATATAGCTAATAGGAGACCGCTCAGATATTTAACTAAGGGTATTAAGAATCATCCCTTCAGTGAGCAGAGTCCAATGAGTTAACAGGTTTCTACCGTTCCTTGTCAAAGGAACTTTTTATATAATTCCATTATTCTCCAAGAACAGCTTTAATTAAAATTCTGATTTGCAAGCCCTCCATGTAATGTTGATTCTGGAGTGGGTGGAAATGCTTTCTAAAATCCATTTGCTAAAGTGAAATGGAAAATGACATCAATGGTTCTGTTGAATTAAGTCAGAAAAGGAGGATAGGTATTTAGTGTTTTTCAGAGAGAAGGACAAGCGCTCAACCTCCAAGCATCATTATTTGAATTTGCAAGCAGCAAAGCTATTCCATGTTAACTCAGCAAAAAATTTACAACTGTGGCCATTGTTCTAGTTGGAGGGTAACTCCTCCCAAGCGAGAAACACGAATGAAGTATGTAAGGATGGGGGTGGTGGTGAGAGAATCATATTTCAAGACTATGTTATTCTACTTCCAAAAATAAGACAGAAGATGAGGCTTATCCAAAGGTACAAGCATGTGTAAATATTCCTTACTTTAGGGAAATGGTTAAATCACACACAGGCTAATTATTTTGTCCCCAAACTAAGTATATGTCAAGAATTAATAAGGCTTAGCTCACTCTAGTACTAATTTTAACAATTACTGTATTCTCCAAATACAACATATCTTCTTTAAATGAAGTACAATATCAAGTATAAGTCTCCAACACACAAATATTAGACTCTTAGTGTTACAGTTCCATTTGCTGCTTAAGCACAGTTCTTTTTTCTGTGGACACTAAGCTTGGTCATCCTTCAAACTTGGTTGCTTCTCTGACTGTAGAAGCATGCATACTGTTTTATTTCGGTTGTACATCAAATAGCATATTCAATAATATCTTCGGAATATATTCACATCAGGTGAATATTTTTCAAGTCCTCCCTAAATTTACTTGGACATCTCTCTCCAATTAGAGTATATTTGAGCTGATATCAATATTAATTATTGATTATCTGTTCATCTGCTTGACTGCCATAATAAAATATCGCTGTCTGGTTGGTTGGAACAACAGAAAGGGGTTGTCTTGTAGTTCTGGAGGCTGAAAGTCTCAGCTCAAGGTGCAGGCAGATCCCGTGTCTGGGAAGGCCTCTTTTCTTGGCTTGGACATCTTCGACATCCTCATGTGGCTTTTTCTCGGGGCACAGGTGGAGGCAGGGATCTCTGGTGTCTCTCCCTCTTGGTATAAGGGCACAGTCCCATAGGATGAGGACCCACCCTGGTGTCGTGTTGAGGGTTAGGGCTTCCACATGTGAATGGGGACTGGGGGGAAATTCAGTCCACATCAGATTGTTGGAAACTCAGTCCACATCAGATTGTTCAAATATTTTCCTCTTTTAAAAATAAACTTTTACCAGTATTTAAAAACAATTTTAGGTTTACAGAAAAATCGTGGAGATACTAAGAGCTCCCTGTAAGCCCCATACTCAGTAGCTCCTACTATTAACTCCTTACATTAGTATGGTACACTGTGACCGTTAATGCATCTATTTCCATCCATAATTATTCAAGACCATACTTCACTCAGATTTGTTTGGCTTTTACTTCGTGTTTTTGTCCATCTTTCTTCTCTTCTTCTCCTTCTTCTCCTGCTTTTCCTTCCCTTTATCCCATTTGGAATATCACAATGTATTTAGTAATCAGATCTCATTGGCTCCTTTCGGTTGTGGTGGCTCCTTGGTCTTTCCTTAGTTTTGAGGCTCTTTGCACTTTTGATGAATTTCGATTAGGTTTTCAGAGAACCTGCTGTAATTTTTCTGATGGTTATCTCATGATTGGAATAGGCTTGTGCATTTGGGGGAGGATGACTACAGACAACTGCTATTTTTTCACATCAGATCAAGAGTGCCTGCGATCAATGTGCCTGTTGATAATTCTGATCACCTGTCGGTAACTTTGATGACCTACCTGACATACTGCCTGTCAGGTTTCCCTAAAGGGAAGTCATTAATGCTCTTCCTATGTTCCGCCCACACCAAGTTATACTCCATGTTCTCAAAGGCAGAGTATCCAAATTACTTTAAATTCTTCTGTACTGATTATTATTATTATAATTTTTTTTTGAGACAGAGCCTCAAGCTGTCACCCTGGATAGAGTGCTGTAGCATCACATCTCAGAGCAACCTCCAACTCCTGGGCTCAAACGAGTCTCCTGCCTCCACCACCCAAGTAGCTGGGACCACAGGCACCTGCCACAACGCCTGGCCATTTTTTGGTTGCAGCCGTCATTGTTGTTTGGCAGGTCCGGGCTGGATTCGAACCCGCCAGCTCAGGTGTATGTGGCTGGTGCCTTAGCCCATTGAGCCACAGGCGCCAAGCCATGTACTGATTATTTTTGTATACTTATTTATGTAATAGTTACTTATATCAGTATGTACTCATAGACAGTTATTTTATAGATTGTGTTTTAATGAAATTCTACGTCATTTTGCTTCACAAATTGTTCTAGGTTTGACCACTGGGAGCTCTTTCATTTGGCTCCTGGTTCTCTTTGACATACACTCATTATTATGGGTGTTTTTTTTAAATTTTAAATTTTTGAGAAATTTCTTACTCTCTGGCACTACAAATTTCTTTAGGTTTATCTTGTGTATGGAATCAGCCATTTTCTCAAAGGGCCCTGGGGCCTTTTATTGGAGAATATCATTAGAAACCATGATCTAGGGATGAGGTGTGCTTATTGTTACCGGGACGTTGTCGCTCCTAGGCCTTTTCAGTTGACAGAGCACGGGGGGTGTGTGTGTAGCTATATTTTTTCAAATGGTGCCAAAAAATTTACACATATTTTAAGAAAGGAAAGAACTGTATTAAGACTATAATAGTATATACCAATAACAAAAGATGAATACAAGACATGTTTGACTTCAGCAATTACAAGCGGTGCTCAAAGAATAACCATCAATGTCCAGACACTTCTGATTACAGTGAACTGCCGCTTGAGCAAAGATGACCAGTCCCCTTGATCACTGCACAAGCTGTGTCACAGCCCCATGCATCTCAGCCTTGCCACAAATGTGTGCAACGGTCAGCCATGTTGGAGGTTCTGTTGCACGCTCACGCCTCCATTGTCTCTGTACTTCCACATTGTTATTGAATTTCAAATACCGCTCAAACTTGTCCTGTGCTCCTCAAAGGAGAGCTGTGCTGCCACCGATTTTTTTGACTGTCCTGCCTGTCACATGGTGAACTAGCCTTCATTTGCTTATTGCCATTTTTGAGCAAACATCATACCACATATTGCTACCATACTTCAACTTCAAAAAGTAATACACAGATAATATTTCTTAAATTGTGTACATATTCTTTGTCACCCGGCTTATATATGTACACAGGCACATACACACACACTGCACCATCTCTAAATTTATACATATGTATATTAATTTATATTAAACTAAACTTCATACTCAGTCTCCCACGCTAGTAAATTACCAAATGGGTCATATGGATCTTTCTAGCCTGTTTCCCTTAATTATTCACAACTTCCCACTTGAACGATGAGAAATCTCATTCCCACTGTCTTCCCTTTAGTTACTTAATTATTAAATACCAGCACACACATATAGAGGTGTCAGAGTTGTTAAGCTGTACTTCTGCTGGAAACTACTTTACCAGCCAAAGCACAGTGTTGGGGCACCATTCCTTTCACCTCGGTCTGCCGTCACAGAGCAGATGCTCTCCAAAGTCGCCTACTTGAGCGGCTTTACCCCCAAGCTTTGCTGTAACCTAGTCTCATTCTTTTATAATACAGTTAAGTTGTTCCCTCACATTCTGCACATTCTTTGTGGGATTCTCCCACCTCCTGCATGACTTGTTAAAAATTTTGTGTACTTTCAAGTTCAGCTCTTGTTCTGTAAGGTGACGTGGCTTTTCATCATTATGATACCATGCAGTAGTTTCTGTCTCCTTAAAGTAACCCCCCCCCATGCTTTACCTACCCATCTACTGACAGCCCTCATCTATCTACTATCTCTATAGCTTTACATTTTCCAGAAATTACCCACCCTTTAACTTTTTCAGAAATGCTTCTTCCACTTTGTGATATAGATTTAGGATTAATTCACGTCTTTTAGGGGCCTGACAGCTCATTTCTTTTTATTGCTAGGTAATATTTTATTATATGGATGTATGATCCTCGTTTCCAATATTGGAAGTTTCTTCTCTTCCCCCCCCTTTTATCTCTCTCTCTGCCTCTCATCCTGGCTAGAGGTGTATCAATTTATTGCCATTTTCAAATAATCACCTTTAGTTACATTGACCTTTTCTATTAATTTCCTCCTGTCATTTCATTGATTTCCACTCTCATTTTTATTTCTTTTTGGCTTGCTCTAAGCTCAATTGCTCTACATTCTCTGGATTCCTAAAATGGAATCTTAGCTTACTGATTTTAGATTTTTCTTATTTTCAAATATATACATTTAATGGTATATATTTTCCACTAAGAAATGCTTTCAGAAGTTTTGATGAGTTATATTTTTATTAAGTCCAAAATCGTTTTTAAAATTCCATTGAGAATGCTTCTATAATCACATTTTATTTAAAAGTGATTTGTTTGATACCCAAATATTTGGATATTTTCCAGGTATCTTTTAATCTTTTTGTTATTGATTTCTTCTTTAATTCAATTTTTTGTCTGAGGTCATACTTTTCTTATTTCTTCTTTTTTTTTTACTAATAAAGATGAATTTTTTCTTATTTTTAAATTTTTGAAAATTACTTTTTAATACTATGAGAGCATCTAACATGAGGTCCACCCTGTTAGGTTTTTTTTTTTTTTTAACTGTGTATAATACAGTATGAACCATGGGCATATTGTTGTACAGATCTCTAGAAATTATTGGCCTCATAGAAGTAAAACTTTATATCCATAAAATAGCAACTCTCCATTTCTTTCTCCCTCAAGCCCTGGCAACCACCATTCTAGTCTCTGTTTCTACTAATTTGATTATTTTAGAGACCTTGTAAAAGTGGAACCATACATTTATGTGTCTGTGACTGATTTTTACTCAGCAAAATGTCCTCCACATTCATTTATGTTGTTAAATATGGTGGCATTTCATTCTTTTTTAAGGCTGAATAATATCCGAATGTATATACATACCACATTTTCTTTATCCATTCAGGCAACAATGACATTTAGACTTTTTCCATATTTTGGCTCTTGCGAGTAATGTTGCAATAAACATGAAAGTGTTAATATCTCTTCCCTTATTTCAATTCACTTACATACATACTCAAAAGTGATGAACTCCCATACTGTTTTCTTTATCAGTTGTACCATTTTACATTCTTAAAAACAGTACATAAGGGCTGCAACTTCTCTATATCCACTACAGTGTGTTTTTTTCCCTTTTTGTTTAGTAATCTTGACAGTTATGAATGATATCTCGTTACAGTTTTGATTTCTATTCTCCGATGACTACTGATGTTGAACACCCTTTTAAATATCTTTCTTTTATGTGTTTTATGGAGACATGTCTACTCAAGTGCTTTAAACATTTTTTAATCAAGTTATTTGGTTTTGTTCCTGTGTTACTGACTTATAGGAATATTTTCATATTTGGAATATCAATCTCTTATGACATCCATGATCTTCAAATATTTTCTCCCATTCATAAGTTGTCTTTTCACTTTATTGATTCTCTCCTTTGCTGTTCAGAAGCTTTTTAGTTTAATGTTGTATCATCTGTCTACTCTGATTTCTGTGGCTTTTGGTATCAACATCCAAAAAATCATTCTGAAGCCCGTCTTCCAAGACCTTTATGGTTTTAAGCTTATATTTAAATCTTTGATCCATTTTGAGGTGATATTTCGGTGAGATAAGAGTTCAATTTTATTTTTTGCATGTGTATGTCTAATTTTCAAAGTATCATTTGTTCAAGAAACTATTCTTCCCATGTTCTGTGTTTTAGCACCTTTGATGAAGATCAGCTGACTGTGTATCTGCTGGTTTATTTCTCAAATGATGCCACAGAAACTAAAGGGATCATAAAAGATCATTATGAGCAACACATCATCAATTGAGGATAACCAAGAAGAAATTAATGAATTTCTGGAATCATACAACTTATCAGGACTGACTTACGAAGACAGAAAATTTGAACAACTGGTAATAAATAAGGAGACAGAATCAGTAATTTAAAAACCTCCTAAAAAAAAGCAAAGCGCAGGACCAGATGACCTCCCTGGAAATTCTGCCCAATATTTATAGAGGACATAAGACCAATCCTTCTCAAACTCTTCCAAACAATTGAAGATTAAGAAAAATTTTCAAATCCATTTTATTAGGCCAGCATTACCTTATATAATATCTATTCCTATAAATTAATTTAGGATTCTTTTTTAAGGTCCAGAGTGTGTTCTACAATGTAATTTTTGTTGAAGGCTGGACTTTTATCAGGTAATTGGACCTAATGTAAATAGGCCTTTAATATGTAGTTTCATGTTAATCTTGCTAGGAGCTGGGCTGTGTTAAATGTTTCTTGTGGTGCCAGAGGTTTCATATTTCCTGTTCATTCTCTCTACTCCTTACCTTGGGTTTCCCTAAGGATTCTTCTTCAGAAGGAGTGTAGGTCTTGCTGCTTAGCCAGCTATAATCCTCTGTCACTGTAATATAGTGACCAACAGTCACATCACTATATTACAGTGACAGAGGAGATAGCATATGAATGTGGAGATTATAAAACAAAAAGGGAAAAAAGGTGTTTTGGTATAGTATTGGGGAGAGAGAGGGTATTATAGAAATCTTCTGATTAAACCTCAGTCCTAGTGTGGGTCTGTGTCTCGGAGCTGTGAGCCACACAAGTGTTCCTCCAGGGTGTAGCACTTTCCCCTCCCCTAATAGGGGAGAGAGAAGGCCGACAGTGGAGGGAGAAGGTTCATAGTGTAGATAGAAGGCTGATAGTGGAGAGAGAAAGTTGATAGTGGAGAGAGAAGGCTGATGATAGTGGAGAGAGAAGGTCAATAGGGGAGAGAGAAGGCTCATAGTGATAGTGGAAAGAGAAGGTTCATAGTGGAGAGAGAAGGCTGATAGTGGAGAGAGGACACTCATAGTGGAGAGAGAAGTTTAATAGAGGAGAGAGAAGGTTCATAGTGGAGAGAGAAGGTTATTAGTGGAGAGAGAAGACTCATAGTGGAGAGAGAAGGTTAATAGGGGGGAGAGAAGGTTCATAGTAGAAAGAGAAGGTTCATAATGGAGAGAGAAGGTTCATAGTGGAGAGAGAAGGTTGATAGGGGAGAGAGAAGGCTGATAGTGGAGAGAGAAGGCTGATAGTGGAGAGAGAAGGTTCATAGTGGAGAGAGAAGGCTGATGGTGGAGAGAGAAGGTTCATAGTGGAGAGAGAAGGCTGATGGTGGAGAAAGCAGGTTGATAGTGGAGAGAGAAGGTTCATAGTGGAGAGAGAAGGTTGATAGTGGAGAGAGAAGGTTGATAGTGGAGAGAGAAGGCTGATGGTGGAGAGAGAAGGTTGATAGGGGAGAGATAAGGTTGATAGTGGAGAGAGAAGGTTCATAGTGGAGAGAGAAGGTTCATAGTGGAGAGAGAAGGTTGATAGTGGAGAGAGAAGGTTGATAGTGGAGAGAGAAGGTTGATAGGGGAGAGATAAGGTTGATAGGGGAGAGAGAAGGTTGATAGTGGAGAGAGAAGGTTGATAGTGGAGAGAGAAGGCTGATAGGGGAGAGACAAGGCTCATAGGGTAGAAGGCTAATTGGGGAGGGGTTCCCTTTCCCCAGCTGGGACAGAACTCTGGTGAAGTCTTTCCCCTGGAGAGCAGGTCCTTGTTATGGAGACCAGGCCTTGGTCACGGAGAGCGACCTCTAATATTTCATAGCTGCTCCTTTCCTCCTCCTGCCAAAGCCTCTAGGGGTCTTTCTTGGATTTTCACTGTGAGATCCTTTTATGAACCTGGGGTAAAACCTAAGAATGTGTGGGGAGCTTCCTAAGATTGCAGCTGGCAGGAGCTTCTCCCGTCCTTGCTAGTCCACAGTTAGTGCCTAGAAGCTCAGCAAATCATAGTCAAATGTTCTTACAAGTTTTTGGCTCCAGCAACAGACGTTTTTGCTGGAGCCAAAATCTTGTAGGAACTGTGATTCCCTGAACTTTCCCTCTCTTCAGCTTCTGGGTGACAATTTCCCTTGAGACCTCAGTCTTCCGATGCGTCAATAAAGTCACTGATTTTCAGTGTGTTCAGTTGTGTTCTGTTGTAAACAGGAAAGTAATGACTTCTGACTGCTTTGTATGTCAGAGTTGCAACTGACAGTCTCATATTTTCCTTAAAGGATATGTGCCCAGCTATTTACCCAGACTCTTAGTAGCTAGTTATACAATTCAATAAAATGCTAATATTTCCCTTAAGTTATCAAAGCAAATGACCATATTTGATTTTTGTGGTCAAATCACCAATGGTAACTATGTGAAGCAACTTCTGAGTTCACGTAGAAGCTGAACTGCTCTCTCACAGTTTATGTGTTAACTGTTACCGTGAACATTCAAGTTAAAATTTCAAAGTGTGTGGATTGAAGTTGTGGTAGGCAGAATCTTAAATGAACCCTCCGTATATTCACCAGGCTGGTATACGTGCCCTGGGTTATATCCCTCCTAAGATTATATTACACTCCTATGGCAGAAGCGATTTTGCAGCTGTAATTAGGGTTCCCAATCAGTGACTTTTAGTTAAGCAAAAGAGAGATTATTCTGGCTAGGGCTAATTCAATCATGTGAGGCATTAAAAGAGGTCAGATCTATTTGAAGCAAGAGAGATTTCTCCTGCTAGCAGACTTCGAAGAAGCGAAATCCCTATTTTAAACTGTGTATTGAAAGAGTTACATGGCAAGAAGTTGGGGGAGTCTCTAAGACTGAGAGCAGTCTCTGGCTAACATTTGGAAATTTTCAGTCCTATAATCACTTAAACTGAAAGCTATCACAGCCAGCAAGATTGGGCCAGGACCTTGTGCCTCAAGGCAAAATGCAGCTCTAGCTGACAGCTTGATTTTATCTCTGCGACACCCACAGTAGAGGTCCCAGGTAACCCACGCATGACTTCTGAGCTATGGGAACTCTGAGATAATTAATGGATGTTATTTTATCCTCTGTGTTTGTGGGAATTTGTTAAACAACAATTGAAAAGGAATACAAAGCTGGAAAATAAAGCACAATTAATGAAAAAGTATTTTGATATTTTGTTAACTTTAGCTTTAGTAGAAATACACACAGTGTTTACAATTAATAGGTGTAAGTTCCATTTTTACTTCTATAGTAAAGTTACAAATGAAAGAGCATCGACTTGACGAAGAGTGTGTAGGTGTGTGTTGCCATCTTGTCCTGGGTGTGGTTTTCCTGTGGCCCCCCTAAGCCAAACAAAGTGCAAGAATCCAACAGCATCCCCAAACCACGGCATCATAAAGGGTCAGTTTGATGTTGGGTAGTGGATTGGTTATGACTCCTTATAAGAGCTGATCCACAGCACCCCCAAACCACGGCATCGTAAAGGGTCAGTTTGATGTTGGGCAGTGGATTGGTTATGACTTCTTATAAGACCTGTGTGTATTCTAGGGTGTTAATTTGCCAGAATCTGATTTTAAGAGGAGTAAATACCAGTGACCTATGTTTACCTATATATCTACAGAAATGCTAATTAATATATTGACTACAAGCCAAAGAGATAAAGAACAGAAATTCAAAACTGATAAGTAAAATGTCAAAGAACACCAAAGAATGAGAATAAAAGCTAAACATTGCACAATTAGTCAAATGGAAAATTGCATAGGAAAATTAATCACTTAAGATGCAAAGAATTAGAGGGAATGCCCGTTGAACTATGGGCTCTGCTTTTTCGCTGCATTCCTGACCTCTTTCTGTCACTTTGTCCATGTGTTTTGGCCTCCCAGGATTTTCATCTGGAAGTATTTGAGTTTTAACTTTCAGATTCAAAAGAAGCCATTTTGTTTAGCTTCACAAACCTGCCAGAATTTGTTTAAATCGTCAAAAATCTGTTTTACATTTCTCAGAATTTGAATCTTTATCTTATTATGTGGTGTCACTATGAATGAGGTTATGTTTTAATGAATAAACTAAAAGTTACTATATCATGACTAATCAAAATAATCTATTATAATGTCATAGTATAATGTGCTATAAAATATACATATATTGTATAAGTTGTTGATTATTAAAATAACTTAAAAAAACCTTTACCTTGTATTGTTAATTTTAGTTATATTAGGTCAGAATTAATAAAAACGATTTTGAGTTATATTTTATTTATCATTTATATCTTGAGTAACACTTATTTTAACATGAATAGTCACTTACAGAAAACGTGTTCTGATTACTATACATTCAATATTATTTCACATTTTTAATATTTGAAGAGAAGAATTTGGAATCCAGAAAAAATATACCATGAAAATTGCCGTGATATTTTGACCAGAGTAAACAAAAATATTACGTATATCCTAATTCAAAAATTTTTAGTTTATAAGCTTGTATGACTTTTGAACTTTTGTTTTTATTTCCGTTTTTCTGAATGTATCCCCCAAGTTATTTTATCTGTGGTTCTTTCCCCTTACAGATTATGACTTCCAAATTCTCCAAAAGGCACCTCCTGGAATTACTGTCTGTGTCAGCCACACTCCGTTTCCACTTCTTCATTCAATGTCAAATTATTTGATTATAACCTTGCATTTGATGCAAATTACTTTTCCATCAACTCGTCTACAAAGTGTAGTCTGAATTCTTCCTTACCACCGTCCTGCTAAAAACTTAGAAAGTACTCACTTGGCTCTTTTGCACTGAGAATCTCCTTTCTGTCTCTTTTAACTCCCCATCTCTGTGTAGAGAGGGCATGACATTCTTTAGACCAGGGGGATTTCTTTGAGTTTCATCTGCTTTTGCCTTTTTTTGTCATCTGCTTGTCTCATCTTAAACATTTATCCTGTGGCTAACCAAGGCTTCAGGATATCTGGAAGGAAAAGAAAGGGACTTGCTCATGTTGCTGTATTTTATTTTATCATTCATTCCTTTTGCCCCCATTCTCTTATCTAGTGGATTTAATTTAAGATTGACAGCTACAGTATTTTTCACAACATCAAGCTGAGTTTTCACTGTTATTTCTTTTGTTGTATATGGATACTATGTTCTTATCTAACTCTATTAAGAATAGCATTTTCTGAGCACGTGAAAAGCTATGAACTTAATACTGAATAGGAATGAGAAAATATAAGTCCACCTGCTTATGAAAACAAGCAAATAAATTCTAGCTTTTCCCTTTATGTGAAATAATTCAGTTTCATTAAAAATGCTCCTCCAACTTTTCTTTTTAGTAGAGACAGTCAGTTAACAAAACTGCTGATGTCTCTAAGATGCTTTTTTTTTTTGAGTTTAAGTTAAACACCCATATGAATTTATTAAATCCAGACTGTGTTATCTAAAATGCTTTTTAAAGGAAGACTGATGTCCTGTAAATAATTACTGATGTATATTAAGCACATTTTCACCTCCCCAAATCCAAGTTAATAAGTTTCCATCTAAATGCACATTACTATTAGAAATGAGGCTAATCATCTATGAATTCTATCACATGAATGTTGTAAGTAATGTTAAAGTTTGTGTAGATGGCCACGATGACATATTTCCAAATTTATTATAGCTTATATGTGGCCAAAAAAAGAGAAAGAACCAGCAGAGTTATAGAATGAATAATACAGGGATAAATAATTCAATGAAATAACTGTAATGGTATAATATTACTATTATTTTGTAAAAGTAAAAGTGATAGTTGCTATTTACTTCTTAAATATATATGACGTGTTACTGAGAATTTAAAATGTTTCAAGTAGTGTTCAAATCACTTTATAAATAGTAATTCATTTATTTCTCATTCTTATATGTCACAGTTATTCTTATTTCCCCCCCCTTGGAGTAGACAAAGAAACTGGAGCTGAGAGAAATCAAGAAACACACTCAAGGACGTGCTTGATACCCACAGGATATCATAAGGCCTGAGATGTTTCTGGTGGGACTCTCCTTTCTCCCACGGTAGGAAGAGCAGCAAGGCCTGAACTTGGACTCCTTTGTTTCGTGTGGGGATGTCTACCACGTGCTGGGCTTGCTGAAGATGCAAAGCAAAGATCCAAGTTCAAAACACGAGGGGTTTACTGTACAAGGCACACCAAACTCTGGTTATATGTCAATCCTAAAGCCTTAGCCTAGGGGTTAGGTGCATGTAGGTTTTACCAAAGTACTATCTGTATTCCATGAGAAACAGATACTCTGGCAGTTAGTAATGCTATTCAGATAACACCAGTGAGAGTTAGCATTATGATAAGTAATCATAATAATAGATAAGATCTCATGTAATAAAATGATGGGAACTGACATGGATAGTGTTTACAGCTTACCAAGAATTTCTCACACTCATTTGCTTTAAGTATTTAAGCAATATTATTAAACAGGTGAAACTTACTAAATGTAGAATATAAATGTCTTAACATAATAACTAAGAAAATGCCATGAAGGCTATGTTAACAAGTTTGGTGAAAATATTTCAAATTGTATACAAAACCAGCACATTGTACCCCATGATTGCATTAATGTACACAGCTATGATTTTATAAAAAACTAAAGTATATATTTTATTATTGTCTTAACTTTAAACATCAGAAATTAAGGTTTTCAAGGGCCGAGTTACACAGCCAGAAGTTGGAAGAACCAGGTCTTTTAATTCCAAATTCTTTGAAACAAGTCTGTCCAAGATTTACTGGCTTAAAAATAGCATAGTTGACTCCTCAGGTCCGCAGTTTGGGCTGGATTCAGCTGTGTGGTTGTTCTGCTGGTCATGACCAGACTCACCCAAGCATGTCCAGTCAGCTGGTGGTCAGCAAGGTGTCACAGCTCTGAGGAGAAGTCTGGTCAACAGACGCTGTCACATAGCAAGGTAAGAAAATAAGCAGAAGACAGAAGTCCCCAATGTGCAATCAGTTTAAAGTCTTTTTGATGCATTGCTGCTGTTTCATTGGCCAAAGAAAGTGACATGGCCAAGTCTGTTGAGAGGACTACTCAAGGCCCTTGTTACCAGGAAAGTATGAACAAACTTGAGACCATGATTGAAGCAATTTACCATACTATAGTAACTTAAAAGACAAAACCCTCAGCCAGGCGTGGTGGGTCATGCCTGTAATCCTAGCACTCTGCGAGGCCAAGGCAGGTGGATTGCTTGAGCGCAGGAGTTCAGAGACCAGCCTGAATAAGAGTGAAACCCTCTCTCTACTAAAACAAAAACAACCAAAAAAAAAAAAAAATAGAAAAACTAAAACCAAAAGCAAACAAACAAAAAAATTAGGCTGGCATGTAGTCCCAGCTACTTAGGAGGCTGCAGCAAGAGGATCACTTGAGCCCAAGAGTTTGAGGTTGCTGTGAGCTATGACATCATAGCACTCTACCCAGGGTAACAAAGTGAGACTGTCTCAAGAAAAAAAAAAAAAAAAAGACCAACTCCTCTATTCTAGTAGGTTCTATTAAGGTTATTACTTTCTTAAGGTATATTGATTCAAAAATAAATGAAGGTGTGACTCTTTTCAAGTCTATGAAGAGACTGTGAAGCAATATACTAGTTTCTACAGTTTTGAGGAACACGTATTAAAGATGTTCTTTAGAACATTGGTCCTGTAAAGCCATTCTTAGAAAACATGAATTTTGTTATCAAATATGTTTAGAAAATGCTCCCATTCTTGTGTCATTTTAGCCTCAAGTTTTACACATTTGCATGTACGATGGTTTGTTTTTTAGCCATTTGGTGACACAGTATTGTGGGTGCATCTGTGAGGATATTTCTGGATGAAATTAACATTATAATCAGTAGACTTCATAAAGCAGATCCCCTCTCTAATGTGAATAGTCCTCATCTAATAAAATGAGGACATGGCTACAACAAAAAGGGTAATTATTTCTGTTTTTCTGTGGTCTTTTTCCTGTCTTTGAATTCAAATAGAAAAATCATGTCTTCTTGGGTCTCAAGCCTACCTGATCTTTAGATTGCAGCTTACACACTGGCTCCCCTGATGCTAAGGGCTTTGGACTTAGACTACAACTACACCATGTGCACCTTGGGTCTCTAGTTTATGATGGAGATTATGGACTTCTCAGCGTCTGTAATCATGGGAGCCAATTCCTTATAATCACTCTCTCTCTTGCTAACACAATCTCTCTCTCTCTCCCCACTTCCACTGGTTCTGTTTTTCTGGAGAACCCTAACTAATTCAGCATGTTGCATATTAACATATTAATGGCTCTAAAATAATCTGAGGTAAAAAATAAAAACAATTCTTTATCTTTTAATGTAAAAGGAATTTCAAGATGAGTAGAAAATCCTTGATTTAGACCTTGGTTCTGCTACAAATTGTGTGACCTAGAACAATTTGCTTCCTAGCTCTCAATAAATTTCTGATACCTCACCTATAATATGACATAATTAATGAGATTGTTGTAAAAATTGTGATAACACTTTTAAAACATAGAGGGAGAGTAATTGGTGGGTCCACACTTATGGTGCATCTTAGAAGGGTACAGGTGAAACTTACTAAATGTGGAATATAAATGTCTATACACAATAACTAAGAAAATGCCATGAAAGCTATGTCAACCAGTTCAATGAAAATAATTCAAACTGTATATAAAACCAGCACATTGTACGCCATGATTGCATTTATGTACACAACCATGATTTCATAAAAATAAAATAAAATAAATTGTAATTCATATTTTTGTAAATACTAAATTATCTAAGCATTGTTTGTTCTAGAAACTATTTAAAAGATTAAAGTCATCAAAATCATCACTACCCCTATACAACGAAGTGAACCAAATACATTTTTTAAATACAAAAACCCCTTTTTTATGTAGTATCTATTAACATCCAGGAAAACCAATCCATGTGTCAACACATTTTACAAAATATGTCTAGAAAAAGTGGAAAGGCCAGGAGAAGAGCAATGTAAAATTTGTGTCGGCATTGTGAAATTTTGACTCGCCAAATTTTTTTACACATAGCGTGGCCTTTTTTTGTGTGTGACACATTTGAGGGCAAAATGAAATGGCAAGAAGTGAAACGTATGCTAGACTTGGGAGATTCTGAGCACAGAGAAGCTATGACTGAGAGAGTTCTGAGACCATCCTTCTTGAGATAGGTTCATGACTGGAAATCTTGGGGGGGAAGTTTTGTATGGAGGATAAGCAGATACAAACAATAATAATGACAATGCCGTGTTTTTCTTAGTCACCATGCAGTTCAGAGTGCTCTTATGTGTATCCTCTCATTTCAAAAATAATTCATGAAAAAGAAAAAATAAATAAATAAAAATAACTCGTGGATGGGAAAGCAGTACACGTGATGTAGCTACATAGTCAGACTTCTAGAGGGTTACACTAGAGGACAGACCAACGACAAAGGACACTCACTTTGCTCAAAGGTCGTGGAAAAATAATAATTCCCAGAGCACAGACCTTGCCAATGGCAACTAACATGGATTTTACCAGAATATAAAAAGTGAACCAATAGCTGTTGCCTGCACTTCTTTTTTCTCATCTCTACCAACTAGAGAATAGCCCCGAATTCAACAAATCTCAAAAAATGAGATTTGGATATTTGTGGTGTTTCAGTAAAAGTGTTTCTTTGTTGTTTATTTTTGTTTTTATTTCCCCCCAGAGGAAATATCCAATTTCCTTCAAGCTCTTGCTTCCCATTTGTTATATGTATCAGCAACCGAGTACTCCACATGTGTATCAAAACATCAAGATTCTAAATCTAACTCTCATACTACTTCTTCAGTTGCTTTGTGATTAATAGAGGCCTCTTTCATTTTGTTCATTCTTGTTCTTTTTGTGAGTTATTAGTGCAAGTATGAAGCAGTTAGGACACTTCTCTGCCCCATTACGTTAAGGATCAAAAAAGAAATTACTATCACTTTCTTTACTCCAAATATAAATTCTCTTACTTCCTAAACTCTGGGGACTGAGAGTCAAGTTCATGAACGTATTTTTGAAAAAGTGCCACTTACCTCATTGCTTAATAGCTCTGTGGTCACTTTCAATGTCCTCCCATTGGGGAGCTAAGCACCGGTGCCAGCATCTAGTCCACCCTTTAGTTTTGGACCACTTTTTCTGGAATGGCCATCAGAGCTCTCATTGTATGTGCACAAAACACCTAACGACAATAATGAAAGTCACTCAGAAAGACACTGCCTTACCTTGAAACGAACACAGCTGTGAGATGCTGATATACCAAGAGTGTGGAATCTTACCAAATTGTTTATACAGTGCTGCCAATGTAAGCGCACGGTGGGAAGCAAGTTCTCAAACTTAGTTGTCCAACCTTGTAGATGATCTTAAAAGTCAAAAGATACACAGAAATATGCAAGACATTTTCTTAGATTATTTACTGGTGAGTGGTGTTTATTTGTGGTCTCCACAATTATAAGGCTTGATTCCCACATAACAGACTAGATCTAATCTGGAACAATTATTTTCTACCTTCTTATTTTTTTTTTCTCAAAGTCTTCTCAAAGTTAATGAATCCCTGTGAAATTTAATATCTCCTGGTACCATAATTTGAATGTCACACTGAAAGCTTTCACACAGTAAACGAGAAAATCTCATGAACGTTATGTCGAACAGGTGGATGAAAATATTTCAGATTGTATGTGAGGCCCGCACATTGTACCCCATGATTGAACTAATGTACAAAGCTATGGTTCAATAAAAAAAAAAAATCAAAAAGAGAGTTTGTCTTTAGAAATCTCCTTTCTAATCCGTTCCTCTCTGTAGATTCCAAGATCTTGCTTCTTTGTAAAGCTTTTCCTAAAGCATGCCTGCTGACAGCCTTTTCCTTTTCATCTCCCACATCAGTATTTTCAATACTGTCTGTATTGTCTTTCTCACATGTAGGTGAAGCACAGGATTCATAGATACGAAGAGTCCAGCTCTACATCTACTCCCTCTATACACCTAGGAAGATGTTTGATGATCCCAACTTCCCTCATTTGATTGTCCAAGGAGGCGTGAAAGGCATATATACTTTTCCAGGTTATTGTAAAAAATTAATATATACCTGATACATCGTCTACTTTTTTTTTTTTTTTTTTAAGACAAGAGTCTCATTCTGTTGCCCTGGGTAGAATGCTGTGGTGTCATAGTTCACAGCAACCTCAAACTCCTGGGTTCAAGTGATCCTCTTTCCTTAGCCACCTGAGTAGCTGGGACTACAAGTGTCTGCCACAACACCAGCTAATTTTTCTATTTTTAGTAGAGACGGGTTCTTGGTCTTACTCAGGCTGGACTAGAACTCTTGAGCTCAAGGGATCCTCCCACCTTGGCCTCCCAGAGTAGATTATAGGTGTGAGCCACAACACCCAGCCATTAGTGTTTTTTTTTAAATCCTCATTATTCTCAACATTGTCAGCATCATTTCTCTAACTATATTTTAGTTCCAAGATGATGCAGAAACACTCTTACAATATTTACTTTTTAAACTCCATATTGCCAGAACCCTGTCTTGCTCATAGAAGGCATACAAAAATACTTAGAGATTGATAATATCTGACCCTGGTGAAAAAATTAAAAAGGAGGGAAAAAGTCCAAGGGTAAGGCAAATCTATATTGATAGACGTAATGCTAAAATTAATATCCTGCAGTCAAAACTTCTCTTGTATATTAAATCAGCAGAGTAAATGTTAAAGTTTTAGACAAAGCTTCTTTCAGTGTGCATCAAATAAGCTGTGGTTCTGTTACTGAAGAAAATATTCGTTAGAGAACTAGAGGGCCAGTAAAGAAATGATCTGTACTCAGTTCTGTTACTGAGTAAAATATTCTTTAGAGAACTAGAGGGCCAGTAAAGAAATGATCTGTAAAATGAGAGGAATATGTCCAGTAATGAGATAATCTTCTAGAATATTCTAGGCACTGTGGTCAATTTCTGGGAAGAAGTAATTGTAGATTTTCCTAAAGCAGCTCAGGACCAAGAGGGCAGATAAATAGCAATAATGTATGCGAGGGTGACATACCTTCCTGTGTGTTGTTAAGGGTGCTAAGGAAACAAGAAGGAAGGACACACCAGGAAATGAGGGGAGGGCATTGGGAAGTATTTAGGGAAAGAAAATACATTTTAGCTGAACCCTAACGGCTGACGAATAGATTGAGACTGCTGTGATCATCTAATTGAAGCTCCATGAAAAGAAAGCTGAAGTTAAAATTGGAAAAGGGCAGGAATAAGAAAAATAATAGAGCAAAACGCTATGATAGTTCACCTAGAGTTAATAAAAGTTTGGAAATAATGGAATTAGAGATTATAGCTCATCCTATGACCAATTTGTGCTCTCAGAGGGAAGGCCAAGTGAGGGAATAACAGTGAGTCTTGAGAAGATGGGTCCTCAGACCTCATCATTCCCCTGGCCCACTCCCTCTAGATTGGGCCAACAAAGGGTCCATTCCCAGATAGATTTCTGGAATCACTGCTTCTGTCCCAGAGGTTCTAGCTTCTAAAATAGGACCCAGAATCATCCCCCTTTTAAATTTAAACTGGAGGGAACCACCGCCAGCAGGTAGCACCAAATTTCAGACGGCCTTGGATTTGGGCTGACAGATTCCCTGACCAGTGACCCTCACCCAAGTCATTTCATTAACCTCTCAACAATGTGACCCAGCATTTACATGACTGAATTCTCAGATCCAATGTATGACATCACAGTCGGGTTTTTACCGCATTTTCAAATAAGAGAAGAAAATGGAGGCCTGGTGAAGGAGGTCAAATGTAGGGTAATGTGATCCGCTGGCCCGCCGTTGATGAAGGGGAAGAAGGGAAGAAGAGGGGGTTCAGGAAGCAGTGAGGGGGCAGTCCTGGCCTTCAGCAGTTTAAGATTCTACAACAGAATCACAAAGGTATGAGAAGCAGAGACGGAGTAAAGAAGGCTATCTAAGTATTTCTTTCATATGCAATGAATAAAAATTGAAATAGTGGTGGCGACATTATCAATAAGAAAACAGAAGTTTTTGATGTCTTTGTATGCATTTAGTTTTGCATTGTTGCCCATTTACAGGAATAGAATGGTTAATTTTTTAATGTAAAAGATCCTTTCTATTCAGTCTTCTTTCAGAGAATGACATTTAGTTCATTCCCGCTTTCTGATAATGATCAGAACATATAATGTTGGCAGCCCCAGGCCCCAAATGTACTCCATTTTTAGGAGCAGCCCTAAGAACAGGAGATAGGATTCTAAGGAGGCGAAGGCATGGCAGACAATATAATATAAACAGGGGACGTACGGCTCTTTATTTATGAAATAAATAACTTGATAACCTACCATGTGTCGGGCACTGCTCTGTGTGGTAGAAAGAAAAGAATGAGGAAGATAGACATGAATCTTGCATTGTGAAGAGGAGAGACAGAGGCAATAAAACAATGAACAGAATCATTTCTGCTGGCGATAAGTGTGATAAAGAAAATAAAGTGAATTCATGTGTCCAAGAGTTCATGGAGCTCGGAAGATGTTTCTTTGGAATAAATAATGAGGGAAGGCCTCTGTGAAAAAGAATAATTTTAACTTAAATCAGAATCATATGATGGCTGACACAATTTAGGGTATTTTAAGTGTGACAAGGGGTGGGAAGAGAAAGGCAAAGGAAATAAAGCCATGAGGTCCAAGTTTGTTGACTCAAGTAAGACGTGTAGGTGAGGTCTGGGGGAGAGTTGGAATGGGGGACAGGAGTTTGCAGAATTAGTCAGGGTTGAGCCCTACACAGCCCTGATAAGCAGTGTGGATTTCTTTCTAGGTAAAGTTATGTAATGGATAACATTGGTCCCCAAATTCCTTGAGATCTGTGTGACCATTTTTGTGCATATATCAGCTTCTGTATGTTTTTTTCTTCTGTGGATGTTCTCAAGCTGCAGAGCCTGCCTTGTATACAATGCAAAGAAGTATCTGCAAATTCACAACCACAATCTTCTACCTGATAACTAGGTAATTAACAGGTGCAGCCTCTACTTGGGAAAGCGCTGAGGGTTACTCTTCTGCCCAGAAGTCCTCTGTGGGATCAGGCTGAAGCTGGGCTCCGTGGGACTCGGCCTGTGATCACACCCTTGCTCAGATTTCTCCCTTTCTCTCTCCTTTCTCCGTCTTCCCCTCCCCCAGCTCCTTTCCAGCTTCTCCGGGAAGAATTCCTTATGAAATCATTTGAATACCAAACCTCAGCTCACATTGGCATCTGGCAAACTCAACCTCCCAGTTGAAAGACTTCGGAGGACTCTAAAGAGAAGGAGAAAATCTGACTAATGTTTTAAAAATACCACTGTGGCAGCTGTGGGAGAATGGATAGTGGGGGCTGGGGAGAGCAAGGAATAAGGGGCAAAAGTAAGTCGGCTATTTTAGTAAATCTGGACTAGATAGCAAGCTATAAATGGCCTCAAGTTAAGTTCTTGAAAAAGAGATAAGTGCCTTGAAGGAATTGTCATAAATGTTCCAATGAGGTGTGGGGAAAAAAAAAAAAAGAAAGAATACATTCTATTTCTTTGCATCAATCTAAAAATCAGGACATAAATTGTGCCTCGAGACTGTTTAATTGGTAGGTTGACAATATACACACTGATGCCTTAGAAATATGTTTATACTCAGGAGAAGGTGCTGAAGATTTTGTGTTAAGGAGGTAAGCTGTCAGAATCATCTGGAGGAAACTGGTTTTGACATCACCCAACTTCGTATTCTCACTAACATGCACTCTATTTTTCTTTCTTTTTTTTGTAGAGACAGAGTCTCACTTTATCGCCCTTGGTAGAGTGCCGTGGCATCACAGCTCGCAGCAACCTCCAACTCCTGGGCTTAGGCGATTCCCTTGGCTGAGCCTCCAGAGTAGCTGGGACTACAGGCGCCCTCCACAACGTCTGGTATTCTTTTGTTTTGCAGTTTGGCCGCGGCTGGGTTTGAACCCGCCACCTTCAGTTTATGGGGCCGGCGCCCTACTGGATGAGCCACCGGCGCCACCCCATGCACTCTATTTTTGGCAAACTGATGGAATGCTTTCTTTATGTATGTGTCACTAGCAAAATCAAAATGTTTTTCCTCTTTAATCCTCCATTCATTTTGAGGCAGGAGATTAAATTATTTGGGTGTTCCCATAGGCTGGCTTTTCTGAAGAATGAAGCCATTCAATTTCTTCTGAAACACTGCATAACTAGTTGTAGGGGCAAGCCTGATCATTCTCTATTATTTTCCGAGGATAAGAAAATTAAAAGTGTTCCAGATGCTTTAAGTATGATTTTCCATCTACCATAAATTTACTTCAGAGTGCTTTCCTCAAACAAGGTCAGGGCATTAGAGCTCATTAAGGACCATATCCATGCACAGCTTGAGAATTCATCAGAAAACCAATCAGTTGTCTGAACTCAGAGTCTATAAAAAAAAATTGTTGCATTGACTTTTTTCCCTCACTTAGCAATCCACTGCCTCCCTTTCTTTCAGATATCAGTGTTTTAAAATATAGATTTTGTTATATGCAGGAATAGTCAGACCGACAGACCAAGACACGGTCAGCATTAAAAGGATTGCTGCTTGGACTTTCTATTAGGATGGCCATGGTTGTCACACAAGGAAACAGGAAGTACAGGCAGGAGTCAGCAGGAGCCAGAGGGCAGGGTGCTGAGAACTTTCACTGCGCTTTCCCTTGGAAAATCAAAGGAAGGCAGGGTAAGCTGTTGGTCAACATTCATGTGCGCATATGGAAGTAAAACGCAGGGGAAATCAAGAAAGTTTGGGTGAAGGAAGGGTGAGCAAATTCATACCTACACTATAATGCACACTTTCTGGGTGAAGGGCACAAGTAACATTGGCTAAAAATATGTACAAGAGCAAATTGTGTAACTAAAATCTGTGCACTTCCACAATATTCTGAGAAAACAGTTATAGTTTGAATAACTTCAGAGCTAGTATGCTCTCGGTATAGGGTCTGTCTCTCCTGTTTCGAATGGGCCACCTGCAAATAAGGCTGTAGCCACAGTGGTCTGGCCAGTGAGAACGCCGTGAAGGAGACGGCTTGGGTGAGTGGTCTGCAGATTTGTGTGTTTGCACGTGTTTTCCTCAGTCAGGAAAGTCCTGAGAGGTCAAAGTATCAGGAAATATAAAAAAATAATAAACATGGTTCATATAGCCACAAAGAATGAAGAAAGGAACGACGAAGAATGGGAGGGAAACAAAAGGCGCCAAATGAAGAGAGAGGCAAAGAAAAGTGGTAATGGCAGAGGAGGAAAGAGAATAAAAGGAAGAAGAATCAAGGGAAGAAAGGAAAATGGTTTCCCTTGGACTGATTCTTAAGTTAGAGTCATTCTAATGCGATAGTCTAAAAACAATTTTGCATTTTTTTAAACTGCTTGGAGTCTAATGTGAATTGACTCATGTAATAGCAAAGAAAAGCGTAGCTCCATAGATCTGAGATAACCCAATGACTCTATATTTATTTTATCCACTAACTCTGCGTTGATAACGTTTTGAATGTATTTATTTTTAAACTTGAGCATGATTTCGTTCTGTGAATTCTGTAGGCCTGACTGGTTAATTCCCTAAACAAACAATGAAAATCTCTAGCAGTCGAAAATAGAGAATTTGACAGGCATTTTTGCCTCTTTTTCTTCTTGGGCCCAAACTGCATATGTTGGCTTGAACAAAGGAAAGTTTAGTTATTTTAAATATCCCAATTTTTTTTTTTAACTATAACACTTTGCTTTTGAGGTCACTTTGGGCTTTGACTCTTAATGAAACTTTCGTCACTACAAGGAGAACTTCTACATACTTTCCCTCGCTTATTCCTAATCTGAAATCACCAAACCTTCCTTATGCACTTGAGAGAATGGATGTGCAACTGGCCGTATGTGACAACAGACCTTGTCCCTACAATCTCTGCAGAGAACAGCTCACGAGGCCAAAACACAGTCTCTGCAGCATTCAGTCCAGAGCAATGAGGACCTGGATTCTGTTGAGGGCCTTCAAGACTCTTGAGCTGTTCAGTGCACGAGGGGCAATTTACTCCCCAGACCTAGCGGTTTGGCTGAGACAAAGTGAAAGCAAGGTGTGGGGAGTGGAAGACACAGCAGCCAGGACTCCAGTGTGGCAGAACAGAAGCAAGGTTTTATTTAAAGCAAAGAAGAAGAGTACAGTTTATTTTTTTAAATAATTTTATTAAATCATAATTGTGTATATTGGTGCAATCATAGGGCAGAATGTGCTTCATATACAATCAGAAACATTTTGATAGAGTATCAATGTCTTTATATAGTGTTTAAGAAAATGCTATGAGGGCTATCTCTCAGAGTACAGTTGATTTTAAGTAAAGCAAAGATAAGGCAGACTTTTCCAGGGAGACTGGAAAGCGTCCCCTCTGGAGAGGAGATGCAGCACAAAGGCAGTTCTTCCTACGATTATTGACAAAGCTTTCCACTGGTGCCCTACGTCCTTAGGTGTTCTTGTTCACTTCTCGTTGGTCACAGAATACCCCAGTTGCCATGTGGGCCCGTTTTCCTTTTCTTTTTAGCCATAATTGCTAGCTGTAATTGCTAACCTCTGCAAGGTTCTGGCACCCTTTCCTCAGACACACACCCCATCTAAGTTCGGCTGTTTTTCCTCTTTCATGTCAAAGTTCCCCTTCTTGTGGAAATGCTCTGACACTTCATGTCTGTAGTGGGCCATCTTGATTTAAAAACTTAATCATGGTAAAATACACATAACAAAAAATTTTCCATCTTAAGTATTTTTGGGTGTAAAATTCAGTAGCATAAAATGCATGCACATTTTTGTACAACAAATTGCCATAGCCCTTTTCATTTTACAACACTCAAACCGTATACCCATCAAACAATAACTCATACCCTCTCTAGGAATATATGTAAATTAACAGATGACAAGTGATTTAAATTTAAAGAATGCGGTTTTAACTGTAGGTCCAGGCTTCATTCTGGAGGAAGAGAACTATTTGCATAAGCATGGAACAACTTGACTGTAGTCCTCAAGTGTCCCAATTCTGGCTTCATTTACAATTTATTCATTTTGACTCTCCATGTCTATTCTTGTGCTATCCTCTTCAGCCAAAATGACATTTCCAAAACCAAATTGAGAGCATGTGTCACCCAGTTGAAATCCTTTTGTATCTTCTTGATATTCTGAGAATAAGACCAGAATGTTAAAGACCTGATCGGCGCATGCAAGCTCTAATCTGACCTTTTTTCTCCAGTGGCGTTTTATGATGCCCTGTCTCATAGACTGGTTCAACTTTATTGATTGTTTGGTTCCTGGAGAGGGGTCATGCTCTCTTCATGACTGTGGAGGTCATGGCCGGTTTCTTCCTGAGGGTCATTTCCAGAAAGCCTGAACATTTCATGAAGTCAATTCAAGATCATCCTTTAAAAACAAAACTATGTCAAATTGCATTACCAATTACATCCAGAAAAGTGAATAAAACTTCCATGGAATGAGGTATTAATGGAGGAAAGAGAGACAATACAACCCGTTATAACAATTACAATTGCAAAATGTCAACAAGAATGAGAATAACACCTATAATATAAAATCACTTTATATTCGAGCAAAGATCAAGAACTCACACTCTATTAGTATTGGAGTGAGTTGCAAGTCAATCTTAAAAGATTCTAATGATACAGGTGGTCGTCTGAGGAGACTTTTTCTATGTAAAACATGATAATGAGCAATTCTTTTAATTCTCTCTCTTGTTCAGAGACTTGGCTTCTTTAGTAAATATCTCTGAAGCCAAGCTTTTCAAATGGCAGGTAATGTCATTTACTTTTTAATTCCCTTTTCTTACCTGTAAATTTTCTTCCATCAAATCAAACAATACTAAAGAATTTTCAGAAAGTATAACACCCCCCAGGCCAACATTGAGATTTACTATTATAGCAACCCATGATGTGGAAGACTTAAGTTCCTTTGAATAGTCAAAGAGAGACAGTGGGAGGAGATATTAATACTAGGCAAGTGGGAAATTATATTTTTATACTATGGGAAATGAGCTGAAGATTTAGCAACTATTTTAAAATTGGATGTGTGAAAATCTGGTCACTGCTGTCAACTATTTTTATGTTCTTTACTGTGATTTTCTTCTAGAAAAGGTAACCACCCCGAAGATACTATGTGCTACTTGTCAGAACAATTTGAAGTCGTATGGGCTCAGAGGCAGAGGCAGACCAGGAGAAGACACTCAGGAATATTTTCTTCAGGCAAATGACTGTTCCTCTCCCATTTGTATCAGCAGACGTGATTGCCAATTACCATGGTGGTTAAACCAAAGCCAAAAGTGTGACAGATTCCTGGGAAGTAAAACCAAATCGTTTCTAGTCAAACATTTAAAAAAAAAAAAAAAAGATGAAACTGCTAGACTTTTAAGGACTTTCTGGCTATAATTTATGTGTTAATCTATAGGAATTAATTCTTATTTTTTTGTTTGTTTTTTTGTAGAGACAGAGTCTCACTTTATCACCCTCAGTAGAATTCTGTGGTGTCACACAGCTCACAGCAACCTCCAGCTCTTGGACTTAGGTGATTCTCTTGCCTCTGCCTCCCGAGTAGCTGGGACTACAGGCGTCTGCCACAATGCCCAGCTATTTTTTTTGTTTTGCAGTTAGGCCGAAGCCGGGTTTGAACCTGCCACTTTCGGTATATGGGGCCGGTGCCCTACTGGATGAGTCACAGGCACTGCCCTTAATTCTATTCTATTCTATTCTATTCTATTCTATTTTATTTTATTTATTTTATTTTATTTTATTTTATTTTTGAGACAGAGCCTCAAGCTGTCACCCTGGGTAGAGTGCTGTGGCATCACAGCTCACAGCAACCTCCAATTCCTGGGCTCAAGCGAGCCTCCTGCCTCCACCTCCCAAGTAGCTGGGACTATAGGAGCCCATCACAATGCCCAGCCATTTTTTGGCTGTAGCCATCATTGTTGTTTGGCAGGCCTAGGGCTGGATTCGAACTCGCCAGCTCAGTTGTACGTGGCTGGCGCCTTAGCCCATTGAGCCACAGGGGCCGAGCCTTTAATTCTTATTTTTAATTATTTTAAAAAGCATGTTGCTTATTTCTAGTTTTGTATCGCATGTCACCAGGAAGGGCACAAGGTCCCTGCAGCTGTGAGCCTGCATTAATAACCATGTGCGTGTCCCTGAACCAGACTGAACAGCCACACTCACGGCACATCCTGGGTGATCCTAGTCAACGGAAACTTAAAAAAAGGCAGAGCTCGTCTGTGGTGATGGACGTCAGAATAGTAGTTAACCTTGGTAGAAGGTCTGGGAGAACATGATAGTGTGACGGAATGGCCTATCTTGATCTATGTGTGTTTCGCTTCCAAAAATTATCAAAGTAAACACTTAAAGTGTGTACATTTTCCTATATATAAAGTCGACCTCAATAAACTTGCTCTACTCCCCTCTGTTACTAGAAATCAGTAATGAGATAATTTATGTTTGCATTATGATAGGGCCAGATAAACCATGAGTTACCACTGGCACTGCGTTCACTGCTGCCACAACTCCTTGCTAATCCTTTTTTAAACAGATTTGGTTTACATTATTACACTTTTTAAAGATCTAAAATAATTTTTTACCCTAAAGATAAAAGGAAAAATCTACATGATACTTGAAAGGGTCTATTTTATTTGGTCTCTGGCTAATTTCAATAAATAAGCAAACAGAATGATTTGCAAAACAAATTTAAGTTTTTGTGTGAGTAGTACTATGATACCTATCTCGAGTGTCTTGCTTGTACTGTATCACATCATACCTTTGTTTAATTCCTAATAAACTGTTCACTTGTTAAAAAAAAAAAAAGCAAACAAAATAAAAAGATCCCTCAAACCCCAAAACAACAAGAAGAATATAATACCCACCTTAAAGCTTATTCTTCTTTAACCGTGAGTAGATTTGTCTATGCAGATATTCCAGTGGCTTATTTCTTTATTTTATTCAAGTCTTTATACACAAATATTATATCCTCCAGTGTTCTTTAATTATTCATATTAAAATTGTATGGCATTTCACTTCTTAATTTTATTTTTGTGATTTATTTTTCTACATAATACTTAATGTTGCCATTATGTTCCATACATGTGTATCTAACTATTGATGTGCTTATTTATTTATAGGTATGCCCTCCTGCAGAATTTAGCTTTTTGGAAGACATGTGTTTGTTTTAATTTGCTAATGTGTTCTTAGCATCTGGCATGTAGTAAGTGTTTAATAAATACTTATTGAATTAGGGTAGCACCTGTGGTTCAGTGAGTAGGGTGCTGGCCCCACATACCGAGGGTGGTGGCTTCAAACACGGCCACTGCTGAACTGCAAAAAATAAAAAAATAGCCAGGCATTGTGGTGGACGCCTGTGGTCCCAGCTACTCGGCAGACTGAGGCAAGAGAATCACCTAAGCCCAAGAGCTGGAGGTTGCTGTGAGCTGTGACGCCACAGCACTCTACTGAGGGTGACAAAGTGAGACTCTGTGTCTAAAAAAATGAATTAATAAATAAATACTGAATTAATGGAAAAACAAATTAATAATGTACAGAATATATCTAAATTGTAGTTATTAGTATATCAAAAACCATCTATATATACACTCCTCTGAATATTACACTACTATTACTTATTAAATTTCTGGCTTTACATATTAAAAACTGAAACCAGGAAAATTTAAATTATTTACTCAATAAGTTGCATCAAGTAGCTTTAAAAAAATCTGTCATTTTTGTCTGTAGAAGATCGTCTTCTTTTCTTTTTTATCAGAGATACCATATTCCTTCAGAGAAATGAAGATAGAATACGAGCTAATCAATGGTTCTTAGGCCAAGCAGCATGTTAGAATTACAAAGAGTGCGTAAAACATGTTACTGAGCCTCAGACGTAATTTCAGGATAATTGAATCAGAGTGCGTTAGAATAGGGACTGGGCATTTGCATACTTCTGATTCTGATATCATATGTTTGTTAAATACTCTCTTCCATTTATAATGTCAACTTGGAAGTTTACCGTCTTCGTGTCTTTCTCCTTTATCTCGTATCCTTGAAAAAGTGATTAGGGCAAATATTAAGTAAATTCGTAAAAGCAAATGCTGAAATCAAAAGGAAATGTAGTTTTCATGACATTGACAAATGTAAAAGGAGCAGAAGTTCCCAAAATTGGCAGAAAAACAGAGAGAAAAATAAGACGTTCCTGCACAGCCTGCCGTGATGCCAGTTTCTAAATAGGCTTCACAATGGGCAGATCCTCGTCCCACCACATAATCTCTAGAAGTTAGTTGTGTAGACATTCTCACAGAAATCTGCAAAATATACAGATAAAGCTATTTGGGCATTCTTAATAGGCGAAATTAAAATAAGCTAAGGTAGGAAATAAAAGGACATTGTCTGGGATGGAGAAAAACTAAGACAAAGAACTGCCATCTACATCTTTTCTCTGACATCACACACGCACCAGGCTGAGTTATGGAAAGAAAGTTCAAGGACGGTGATCATGGTTGGCTACCTAACCTGGAAAAATGGCATCACTGCAGAGCTCTGTTCTGTGACACGGTGCCGTGTTTAACGTTCCAGTGTGGTTATGTAGACGTCAACACTCTGCCTGGGAATAGGGAAATCTGAAAGCAGCATTATGAAAATTTCTCAATTCCAAGCCAGGGAGTTAGTTCAGTCCCCGTTGTCTACCTTAAACAGCTGTGATTAAAAAAAGGAAAATTCCAAGTTGAAAGCCAATGAAGAATAGAAATTAAAATATATATATTTAATGCCTATATGATTAAAATGTCACTCTCTATATACAGACAGACATGAGGTCCCTACTTAAGAGATGATGCTGTCACCTAGATGTCCCCCTGAGCTCCAGCTCCAAAATACTATGCAGCCTTAAAAAAAGATGGAGACTTTACCTCTTTTATGTTTACATGGGGGGACCTGGAACGTATTCCTGAGCAAAGTCTCTCAAGAATGGAGGATAAGTATCCAATGTACTCAGTATTTCTATGAAACCAACTTATATTTGCTCACACTTTCTTATGAAAGATAGAACACAACTATAGCCCAGGATGAAGGAGAGAAATGGAGTGGGAAGGGAGGGAAGGGGAGAGGTTTGACAGAGGGAGGGTAAAAGGTGGGACCATATCCCACCCAAAGGTGAAAATATCTTTTTTGCAAAGTGATTTTTGCTCATGGTTGGGAAGAATCAACATTGTTAAAATGTCCCTACTACCCAAAGCAATCTACAGATTTAATGCGATCCCCATTAAAACACCTCTGTCATACTTTAAAGATCTGGAAAAACTAGTACTTCATTTTATATGGAAACAGAAAAAACCTTGAATAGTCAAGACATTACTCATAAATAAAAAAAAATCGGGTTGAATCATGCTACCAGACTTCAGACTATGGAGCATATTGCAAGGGTACAAGTCAAATCTGTCAAGCATAGAACATAAATGTCTTAATACAATAATAAAGTCAATGAGGTGAAAGCTATGTTGATTGGTCTGATGTAATCATGTCAGATTGTATAAAAAAACCATATGTACCCCACATTATGTGTATGTGCCCCACACATGCATAAATGTATTCATGATCTTTGTGTATATGACTTATTAAAAAAAAAAAAGAAAGAAAAAATGTGATTGGAAAGGAAAAATAGTTGTCGTTCTCAGATAATATGATTATATCAAAAGATAACATATTAGATTATTTAGATATAAATATTTTATAATCTATTAGATTATAATAGATTAATCTAATAGATTATAAAATCTACCATGTTAAAAGAATAGAGAGATAAACCATGTAACATGCGTTACACACAATAAGAAAATAAAGGAAATAAAGAATAAATTCTCCCCTAAAGAAAAACAAAAGTACCTAGACATGGTACTCATGTGTGTTTTTAATCCCTCTATTCTTAATAAGATTATTTCTTTTGCAATTAGTCGCAATAAAATCAATATAAAATTTGTCTTGTATAAAAAAAAAACAAAAGTTGAATGAGTTGAAGGAAGATATTAGCTAGGTTGTGCTACTGATATGCTTTTGAGAGACATAAATAAACACAGAAAGTAGAAAGGGATAAAGACAATTAGGTGGCAAATAATCCATGCCCCAAAGGGGGTCAACATTAGTATCTTATTTTACAATAATAAAGACAATAGTCCAGACTGGAGATGTGCATGTTAACAGTGTTCATTGTAGGGCGGCACCTGTGGCTCAAAGGAGTCAGGCACCGGCCCCGTATGACGGTGGTGGTGGGTTCAAAACCTGCACAAAAAACAAACAAAAAAAACAGTGTTCATTGTAGTGAACGATGTATCCAGACATGACATGTCTTATCTGCTGTCATGGTATACCACAGACAAACACTTAAAGATATAAACGAGAAATTACACATATGCAGCAGCAGGGGTTGAACTCCCACCATGTCTACAACAAAAACAAACACACAAGAAGTCATGGCTAACAGGAAGTTCACCTGCTGGACGTTAGGCGAGTGTGACACGGCTCTGAAATCAGAGCTCTTCCACTGCAACTTCCAATTGTTCCACATTTTGGTAAATATTTCTTATTGTCACTCTTTAATTTTAGGCATTTGGGAATGTGTGTGTGTAAGAGAATCACATGTAGTTTTAGTTTGCATTTCTCTGATGGTCCTTGACATTGAATGCACTTTGATATGCTTATTAGCTATTTGGGAGTGCTCTTTTTTTAAGTTCATGTTCAAGTATTTGATACTCTATTAACTTGGTGTTTCTTTAGTCTCACTGATTTGTAAGAGTTCTTTGTGTATTCTAGATATGACTTCTTTGATAACAAACATACTTTTATTTAAACATTCCTTTGTTTAAAGAAACCAAGAAAAAAAAAAACAGATAATAGGGCAGAAGAGAACTTGATAAATGAAAGTGCATACTGGGCATAAATAATAGCAGTTATTAAAAATAGAAAGAGCCAGAATGAGAAAGACCAATTTGAAATAAATGTAGTTAGTGAAAATTATACCATTAATAGTCATTTTCAGTAAAAATTCAAGAGATTCCCAGACAATAAAATTAAAATGCAATAGAAGACATGGAAATAAATGCAAGAAACTTATAAAAATTAAATGATCTATTCAAGATGGTAAACATTCAAACTTTAGGAGCCCTACAAAGTGAGATCCTTGAAAATGGGCGATAACATTACAAATTGAAGAAGTTAGGTCTTAAAGTGGATTCCAAATGTTTCCAGGAAAAATAAAGAAAAAAACAAATTTGTGCAAAAGATCATGAGCTAGAGATTGGAAATTCTTAATTGCAATTACTGAAAACTAGAAATGCATAGAACATCGCTTTGGGAATTCTTGGAAAAATATTACCTTGCTGAAATAACAGTCAAATAATGACCAATTAAGACATGCATAATTCAAAAAAATATTTACTTCCCTTACATCTTTAAGAAGCACCAAAGAAATGTTTCAATAAAGGAGTAGGCTGAAAAGGGAAGGATGGGGGACCCAGGAAGTACAGGATCTAGAAAGGGAAGGTGGTGTAATCAGGAAAGCCTGGCAACTGTACAGCAGGCCCAGGAGGCTTAAGATAGGAGCAAAGGATGGGGTATTCTCAGAACAGGATCTCCCAAAGCAAGAGAAGAAAAAAAAAAAACAAAAAAAAACCAGCCCTATGAACTGCTATTTTGAAAATAATATATACATTTAATGGAGTTGGGAAAGACATTGCTAACATAAATACAGAAAATAGTAAAGAAAAAAATGTGAAGAAATACATAGGAAAATCAACGTATTCATTTGTTCAGTCTGAACAATATTTCTATAGTCAAAGAACATAAACATTAACCAACAATTTAACATAATGTCGTATAGTCATAGAGACATTCGAAGAATGTGTGTGGGGGGTATTGAGAGAAAAGTGTAAAGGAACTAATTTGTTATCTCTCATAAAAGAAGCAAATAAAGTTCTAAAATTGAGCCATCCCCAACATTGCCATATTGTTTAGGTTATGTAGTTAAATATTAAGTGACAGGAACAGTTATAAAAGTTGGAAACGGGTGTTGAGTGGGTCTTGGGCCCTATGAAAGTCAGGGTACTATTTTTCCATTTTAAGCTCCTTTGGTCAAATTGACTTAAACATCTGCTGAATTATTATACTTTAATAAAAAATAAGAATTGATGTAAAATAATCAACATTTTTAATGAATTCCTAAATAGTAAAGCCTCATAATTTCACCAAAAATAACTTGCAAATGTACATATTTCGTAGGGAAATCAACCACAAAAATACTTACTAGAACCTGGATATAGTAGCCTCTCATTAATTCGAAGGGAATTTTCACACTGTTGTGTCTGAATCTAATTAGTATCTACACAAAGAATAATTGGTACGAGCGATCAAGACTGAGAAAATTGAAATGACTGATGGAAATATTAATATTTGGGACATCATTCTGGCTAATATACTTCTACAATACTTAAAGAAATTGGAAAGAGTGAAGAATGTGAATAATTAAGGTCATTTGTCATACAAATCTGGATGTCTGCAAAGCTCACGGAAGTGTAGAGGGTCTTTTGAGTTTGCCACTGCTGCAGGCCAAGAAATAGTCCCACTAATTACTCGAAATAAGAAAGATTGTGAAGACATAATATAATGATTTATGGGCTTTACTTATAATTTGATAGAAACACGAGCCATGTGCAGAAACATTCATTCACAGGCATTAAACAAATGAGATTTGGTAAATCTTGATAATGGAGAGACTTCAAAAGACTTCTCTGAGAATATCTTATGTATTCTTGAGCTATCCTCTGACAAAAAAAAACAAAAACGTGATTTTAATGAAAGAATGCTGTCTTTTTCAATTCCATAAATTCTGCTTCGTAAGTTTGATCTTACTATATGTGCCTGTATGCCCAGGAGCCATTGATGGGTCTTTAATCAATGCACACATTAATGAGCTTTTTTCTCTTTTTCTTTTTTTTAGTCTCTCTCCCCATTAGTCACCATATTGAGCCTCTACTGGATGGCAGGCAGTGTCTGAGATTTTAATTTTATCTTACTTATATTAAACAGGCTCTTACTCTGCTTCCCAGTCCGCAGCCTTGAACTCCTGGGCTCCAATGATCTCCCTGCCTCAGTCTCCCCAGCAGCTGTAACTATAGGTACATGCCACCATTTCTGTATATTTTCAATTTTTTTTTAGAGATGAGTTTTTGTTATGTTGTCCATTTTGGAACTCGTGGTCTCTGATGACCCTCCTGATTTCAGTCTCCTGAGTTGCTTGATTTAGGAAGGTGTGAGCCACTGCACCAGCCACGGTCCTGGGATTTTAAATACCCCATCTACACCACAACTCAGAGAATTTCAGAAACATTCTGCAAATGAGAAAATTTATGTTCAAACTTTTTTTTTTTTTTGGCTGGGGTTGGGTTTGAACCCACCCATATGGGGCTGGCACCCTACTCCTTTGAGCCACAGGCACCCCTCTATGTTCAAACATTCTAATTAAATTGCAATATATTACCATGCTAGCAAATGTAATAAACGCGTAGTAATATATCTTTTCCATGACAACGCAGGACCTCACTTTAAGCATATGCTCTTTCAGTTAACAAATGTTCATGGAGTGCCTAGTATCTGCCACGCTCGCTATCCTTGACACTGAGACGGAGAGATAAATAAAACACAGACTGTTTTTTAAAATGATTCTCATAGTCTTGTGGACAGAACTTCATAAAGACATATTTTGGGAAGCATGAAATTTGGCTTTTGCCTTAGTATTCCTTTTTGGGGAATTCTGTGCAAGTTCTGAAAATAAGTTAAGAGCAAAATAACATTATAAAATTTCATGAGTGAGAAAGACTCCAAAATATCTCTGATAAGTCATCTTCAATTATGATATGAAAAATAGATGGTAAAAAGAAAGTTTAAAAAAAGGTAGAGAAAAATGTACGAAAAATACTTTTCATTCACATGAGACCTGTTCCTAGGTCTTTTCACAAATGACCTAGGAACAGATTTTCTAAACTTTTTAAGCCTTCCGAGGCAATGATTTGTAGAAAATTTTAATTGAAATGATTACAAGAGAACATCAAGTGCTCTCTGTCGGAAAGTATCAGAGAAAATTTTATTTTTACTCAGCTGTTTGGATCATCTTGGTCTCTTTTACCCTGAGGAGAAGCCACTCCTTCCGTGAAGAGCTATGGCCTGTCCTGGAGATGCTTCTGGAAGATCCCTGCTTCTGCCAGCAGTCACGGGCTGTCTCTGGCAGGAATCCGAGTGCCCACCCAGGGATAAGAAAATCTGTTACCAAAGCGTGGCACTGTGCACAAGACTCCATCAGAAGAATAAGGATACATAGTTGAGGAGAAGGAAATAGAAATTTATCGCTTTGCTGGTAAAGGAGGAAAATGGTGCCAGGCGTGGTGGCTCACACCTGTAATCCTAGCACTCTGGGAGGCCGAGGTGGGTGGATTGCCTGAGCTCGAGAGTTCAAGACAAACCTAAGCAAGATTGAGACTCCATCTCTACTAAAAATGGAAAAATTACCTGGGCATTGTGGCAGGCACCTGTTGTCAAAGCTACTTGGGAAGCTGAGGCAGGAGAATCACCTGAACCCAGGAGTTTGAGGTTGCTGTGAGTTGTGATGCCACAGCACTCTAGCATGAACAACAGAATGAGACTGTGTTTAAAAATAAATAAATAAAATAAAGGAGGAAAATGTCAGACTATTGTCCCAAAATTCAAATTCCTTACTTTCCTTATTTTTATAACTAGACTTGTAGACATAAAGATACAACCACATTAGGGCAGCACCTGTGGCTCAGTGAGTAGGGCACTGGCCCCATATACCGAGGGTGGTGGGTTCAAACCCAGCACTGGCCGAACTGCAACAAAAAATAGCTGGGCATTGTGGTGGGTGCCTGTAGTCCCAGCTACTTGGGAGGCTGAGGCAAGAGAATCGCCTAAGCCCAGGAGTTGGAGGTTGCTGTGAGCTGCGTGACTCCACCACACTCTATCGAGGGTGATAAAGGGAAACTCTGTCTCTACAAAAAGATAAAAAAAAAAAAATACAACCACATTCTATGTAAGGCAAATCTAAGAAAAAAGGATACAAGCATAAACCTTTTCTTTAAGTTTGTCTATGATGAGTTAACAAATTAATTGTTTTTCTGCTTCCCTTGCCAAGAAACGTCCGGATCTCTCAGACCAAACAACTGAGTGAATCTGATTGGCAGACTATTTATGGAAAGGGAAATCAGTGAAGAAAATGTCATATAAATGTGTCTGACAATGGAATAAATATGACAAAGGCTGTGAGTGACAAGGGAATAAGCAGATGATGGATATTTGGTTCACATATTTTGGTGAAGCATTTTTCGTATGGACAAGTAATTATATAATGCCGAAAATGTATCAGAATCACTGATCACTGTCCTGCTAAAGGAAAATAGTGATGAACATTATCACTGTACTTCATCCAGAAGCAATCTACGCGAGACAGGAGAGATGAGGAAACTATTTTGACAGATGTCAGATGTTCTAACAAGATTGAATTGAAGCCAGTACAATTTTCAAAAAGATTGAACTTAAAAAGTCTTGAATAACTCTAGTATGCCAATGACAAAACCAACACATAAGACAGTTTGCTTATAGAGAACAGAGTTTATCTCCTAGAATCTGCTAAGGAAACAACCACACTGGTGTGACTTGAGAACGGAAGTGTTTCTTGCACCATGCTTGCTAGAAAAGAAAAAAAAGAAGAAGAAAAAACAACTCCCAATGTTTTGCTTCACAGAACATGTTGAAATTAGTGTGCATGAAATAAAAACTGAGATGCAGGTGGAAACTGGGAGATTTGTTATGTGTAAACCAATTAAATTTCTCCATTACTACATTCCTAAATCCAAGATGATGGGAAATTTTGTCTCAGGTAAGTGTAAAGTCACAACTATGCAAAATTATTCCTGATAAAGTAGCATGTAAAGATATTTTTAAGTATTCTAAAAATATGCAGAATCTTCTTTAAGCAGTACAAACAACTTCAATTTGAAGTATTGATTTGATGAACTCACAGAAATTTAAGAGGTGCTAAATCATTACCTAGACAATAGAAATCTTTGGAATGTAGTGGCAATGTCACTGCCAATGGTAGCCTATATTGGGAGAGTTAGTCCAAAACGTTTTGCATGTACACCATCCACAGCTGGGAGCGAGGGGTGAAATTCTTTTCCCTTAACTAAATATTTGCTCTTAGAAGTGGAATCTTTCATTTTTAGTAGTAAAACTATACTAATAATTATCTTTTTAGAAATTTTTCAGAATTTTCTGGAAGCTCCGTTAAGTTCATTCTAAGATAGTGTTAGTTGGCCTCCCCTAAATGTTGATTCAGATATTTGACTGTTTGGTATTCAAATAAAAGTCGTGTTGAGGGCACATCTTTAATTATGATGTGATGTGATGATTTTAGGAATAGAGATTTTAACTCAAGGTTATCAGATAATGGATATATTAGGTATTAGACTCACATATTGGAAATGTCATGGAAATCTCTACACCAGATTTTGAGTAGCAATTTACCAAACAACAGAATCATTTTTGTGCTATTATTTAGATAGGAATCAAGAAAAAATGATAACCGATTTGACAGAAAGCTTAAAAGCATTAGTATAAATGTAAGTACACTTGTAATAGATTTGCATTCCTTTTGGACAGATGTTGTCACATCTTCTATGTTGCATGTATAACCAATCAAATATATATAATAAAAAATAAAATTTGCATACCCATTGGAGTATGTGTTATATATTGCAATTAGATATGTATATGAACGTTTATTTTACCATTAAAGGAAGCAGGACAACCCTATTTGTGCTTATTCTGAATATTCAAGGACTATACATTCTTTTGCATATTCCAGAGTATGCTAATATTTTTCTCATTTTAACTTATCTCCAGGCTCAAGGAATGTTTCTCCTAGGATCCTAGGGATTTATGGAATTGTCAGAGCCTTCAAATTAAAACCAGATAAAATGGTACCACTGTATTTTCTCCTTGTAAAATTAAGGAAGTTTCTTTTGGCTTTTCTATACAGGGAGGAGGGCAGATTCAAATGTGGGATTAATAAACAGATGGATGTTATTTTACCTTGCCTTCCAGTCCAATCTCGCAGACTTTCGCTGTTTGAAAATGGTGTAATACTGAGGCAGCTGTGTTATTTTACCCTTCCCGTGAAAGCTGGGAGATCTTCTGCTCTTTACCAGCCTGAGGTTCTTTTCAGGCGTTATTAAAATTAGCACTGGTGAAATAACATAGAGATTGATCACACAATTTGCGACTTAACATTATGTTACGGCAATCAGTGTAAGAAAACAACTTCCATGGGTCTAACCCAGTTTTTCCAGTGTGGGGATTTATATTAACAATTTTGCATATAATTCAGTTTGTTTTCCTCTTGACCTTGTCTTTTAAATACAGCCATACTGGGGGACACTGGGGCTTCATTTCAGATCCCTGCAATGAAATAAATATTGCAATAAAGCAAGTCATACACATTTATTTTTTGTTTTCCAGTGCATATAAAAGTAATGTTTATATTACAATTTAGTCTATTTAGTATGCAATAGCGTTATGTCTTAAAAAATGCACCTACCTTAAACAAAAAAATATTTTATTATGAATGATCACTTGAGCTTTCAGCCAGTTGGTGGCTGCTGATTAATTAGAGGATGGTAGCTGCAGAAGTTTGGAATGGCTGAGGTAACTTTTTAAATTAAAAGAATGATGATATTTGTTGCATTTGTTGCCACTTTTTCTTTTTTCTTTTTACTTTGTGAGACAGAGTCTTACTCTGTTGCCCTTAGTACAGTGTGGGGGTGTCATTGCTCTCAGCAACCTCAAATTCTTGGGCTCAGACAATTCTCTTGCCTCAGCCTCACGAGTAGCTAAGACTACAGGTGCCCACCAAAATGCTGGGCTTTTTTTTTTTTTTTTTTTGCAGTTTTTGGCTGGGACTGGGTTTGAACCTGCCACCTCTGACATATTGGGGGGAGCACCTTACTCCTTTGAGCCATAGGCACCGCCCTGGGCTAGTTTTCTATTTTTTGTAGAGACTGGTCTCATTGCTGAGGCTGATCTTCAACACTTGAGCTCAGGGAATCCACCTGTCTTGGCCTCCCAGTGTAGAATTACGGGCATGAGCCAATGCGCCTGGCCTGATCGTTGCTCTCTTTCATGAAAGATTTCTCTGTACCATGCAATACTTTTGATAGCATTTTATCCACCGTAGAACTTTTCCCAAAATGAAAGTCAATCCTCTCGTATCTTGCTGCTGATTTATGAATCAAGTTTAAGTAATATTCCAAATCCTTTGCTGTTGTCTTTGCTAATCTGTTTATGCTTCCTCTTTTTCAGGAAGAGGACTTGATACTTAGGTCTTGTGGGAGTGGGGGTTGCAGTCCACCCTGGTCAGATTTCCACAGGTTTTTGATTAGCTTCACTTTTGTTGCCAAAAGTACATGATCATTTCACAGTGTCCCCCTGGGTTATTTAGATTATTTTTCTTTTCTTTCTTTTTCCTTTATTAAGATAAGGACTAGAAACAAAAACTTCTCAAAGAACAAACGAAGATAAATACATTCAGAAAAGAAATGAGACGATTGCTACAATGAAGTAATAAGCAATACTAATGATAGTAGTAATGCAAAGAAAGTTATTTTTCTCTATTTGTTGATTTGTGACTTCTGCCTGTTCCCCAAATGCACTGTCTTCACCCATAAAGTCTTTGTTTAACGTTGTCAATAGGTTCTTGGAAACTATAACTTTAAGCAAAACAACATGTAACAAAATCATGTTTTTTTTCCCCTCAGCATCATGAGGAGAGATATTATATGAGGACCTGTCTTATTAGGCTTAAGTTTACAGCTTCCCATGCGCCTGTGGATGATGTGAAGTGCAGACTGGCCCTACTCTAAGGCTTGTTGGGTTATCATCCTATTTTCTCTCTTCATTTCTACAAACCCCCAACTGTCCATGTCCCGAATGTTGCACCTCTCTTTCCATAGATGTTAAGATGACTTAAGATAAAGCAAACTATTTTATCTCTCATTTGTCTTTAGTCCACAAATTTCTTCCTTATTTAATGACCTTTTTTTTTTTATTTAAAGCAATGATGGTGCCTAAGTTCAAATGTAAAATTATGATTTTCAAAAACAGTGTGCTTTTTCCCTGTAAAGGCACACACTATCCCAAATGCCTCTACAGAGCGAATGCTTCTCTCTAACTCACTGCACCATTCCTTCCCGACAGCTTGGCCTCAGCTAATTAGTTTTGCTTCTCTCCGTGAAGTCTGTGGAGACCAGGTCAGTGGATAATGAATGTGAATCGCAAAATCTTCAGCACGTTTATTTTTAAGCAATACTTTACAATGATTTGTTGTTTCTGTTTGGCCCCCTCTGGACGGGAGCAGTGAAGGGAGCCCTGATGTCTGACCCTGGCTCTCTAGCCCTGGATTATGCTAACCAGGTTTGAAACATTATTTTACTATTTCAGCTTCTACTCTAGTTAGGCACACACAGACGCTCTCTCTTCATTAATTTCACTTCAATCTTATGAAAGCCGACCAGAATGAAATCAAGTAATTTAAGATGTTTATTAGAGGCACAACTCCCTTGCAATCATTCAGTAGAATTGACTGGTACATATGGAAATTAAAAAGTATAGAAAAGCCCTTCAAGGGTGAATGAGAAGATGAAGGGTCTTAGGGGGCACAATTTGTGCTTAAGATCATACTAATTTTATTTTTGTGGTCTTCTAAGGGAAAGAAAGAAATAGTAAAGATCACTTTTTAAAAAATTCAATAGTGTCTAGAGCAGGGCAGGGAGGGGGCTGCGTCTGGCCCCTGCTCTGGTGGCTGCTGCAGTGCGTTGGGCTCTGTGGAGACAGGCCCAGGGCCAGTGAGAGCCAAATGGGCACTGGGCAGCTCTGAGAAGCTGAAAAGCAGAATGCTGTCGTGCGCATTCTTTTGCCAACCTGTCAGGAGAAGCACAGAAGAAGCGCCAGGTGCCTCTGTCAACTTCTCAGAGTTTTCTAAGAAGGGCTCAGAGAGGTGGAGACTGCGTCTGTCAAAGAGGAAAATCTGAAGATATGGCAAAGGCGGACAAGGCTGGTTAGGAAAGAGAAATGGAAACCTGTATCCCTCCTAAAGGGGAAACAAAAAAGAAGGTCTAGGGTCCCAAAGCCCCCTCGAGGCCTCCTGCAGCCTTTATCTTATTGTGTTCTGAGTGTCGCCCCAAATCAAAGGAGAAGATCCCGGCTTGCCCATTGGGGACACTACAGAGAAGCTGGGAGGCGTGTGGAATGACACTGATGCAGATGGAAAAATCTTGAGCTAAAGGAAAGCCTGATGCAGCAAAAAAGGGCATCGTCAAGGCTGAAAAAAGCAAAAACAGAAGGAAGAGGAGGAAGAGAAGGAAGAAGATGAAGAGGGTGGGGATGAATAAGCTGGTTCTAGCGCAGCTTTCTTTTCTTGTCTATAACCCATTTAACCCCCTGTACATAAATCTCCTTTTAAAGAAAAAAAATTGCAATGTTAAGGCTGTGTACGTTGTGTACAGCAAGTCTTTAGATAGCCCTGCCCTGGCAATATCTTCAAAAGCCACTAACCTTGCCTGGTCCAGTATTGGGGCTACAAACTGGCCTGGGAATTTGAAGCAGGTTCTTAATGGGGCACAGCACAAATTAGTCACATACGGGGTTGGTAACTTTTCATCTCCAACTGTCTCTGATGCAGCTTATGTGAAATAAGTGTTGTTCTGTTAGCTGAACACCACTCTACAGTTGCACGCAAAGACATTGAAGCTGTTGGTTGACACTCTGAATGCTTCTAAGTAAATACCATATGTTTATTTTAAAAAGTTCAGTACCGATCTGGTTATTTTTTCCAAAATAATATTTAGGATTCTTAAGCCTTCATGAAAAGCTAATGTGTGAAATTTTACTCTACAAACACGGAGGAAAGTATTCAAGCAGTTTCAATATAACTGATCACGGAGCACAGTTAAATAACTCGTAAGTATCATCTACATTTTATAGTTATTTAATATGAAAATCATTTATTTAAAATAAATAGTAGATGAATATAAATAAATAGTATACATAATAAAGTTTCTGATTCTAGAAAGCTCTAGAAACATAATAAATATTCTCATTCACCACACATCTGTGCTTAATTCTTTTATAATTTTGTGATGGCAATATTTTTTTTAATTTATTTTTTCCAAAAAGGATTCGTCACCCTCCTTCTTGCCTCTGCCCTAACTCAGGAGCATGGTATGGGAGGGGGCTTTAGTTATCCAGGCAAAAGTTTTAGCAGGGGATGGAGTCCTAGTCCAGAGCCTCAAGTTGAAGCTCAAGAAGGAGCTTAGTGCATATGATAATTACTACCTAATTCCAGGAGGTCTACTTGGAAGGTGGCTATGTCTACAGTGCTTTCAGGCAAAGATGTTATTTTTATGTCTAGGAAGCTACTACCCTTACTAGATACAACCGAGAACATGAGGCATAAACAGTGAGTGAGAACTATCTTGGGCCCAGATTTCCATTGGGTTAGTCGGCCAACTAGACAATTCTGAAGAGAGTAGAAAGGTCAAAAGCTTATTTACAGCCGAGAGAAACTCCATACATTAGCACCAGCGGAGGTGTTTGTCAAAAGAAACGTTTCATCGTGCCACTTTTAGAAATTACGGTTTAGTAACTATATTTTGGAACGCTGGGAGCTATATTTTTAAACAATAAACTTTCAAAATTTAGAGCCATTTAAGATTTATGGAAAACTTGGGAGGAGTGTTCATGCAGGGAGCTGGGTTTTCCACAAGCTGACGTGATTCTGATGCTGTTGTTTTAAACTGGTCACATTGGCAAGCATGAGTTTCCACAACGGAAGAAGCGGAGTGGGGGTGTTTGGGTTTCAGGCACAGTTTGCTTTTTCGGATGCATCGTAATCTATGCTTTGGAGACAAAAGTTAAGGTAAATAGAGGGCTATCATGGGTGGAATTATTAAGAAAGGGTAAAGAAGCTGTCGGTCATTGCTCAGAAAATGCCAGGATTGGTAATGTGACAAAATCCCACAAGAGCAAGAGACTAAAGCTGATATTAGACGGGCCTCTTCAAACAGGAATGGTCCTGGCCTGAGCTTACAACTGGGAGGTTCTGCAGATCCGAGTAAAATTAACCAGGAAAAGCAAAGGTATAAGAATTTTCTTCAATATATTGGACTAGTCTCTAGATAAGACTTACAACAAGACCTCCCATATGGAATCCTCTGATGTATTGATATCAATTGCTAATAGACGCCTATAATTGGTCAGGAAGCTTCCACTATGATACAGTGCCGTGAAGTCTTCCAAGTATGAATTATATTCAATTGTCTTGATGTCGAAGTGCAGACGGTTCTTGGCTTAAGATGGTTCAACTTAAAGCCTGTCAACTTAACAATGATGCAAAAGTGACACACATCCAGTAGGAATCACACTTCAAGTATCTATATAACCACGCTGAGGTTGTAGGCTCAGGTGAGAGTTCTGAGTACGTTTAAGGTAGGCTTGGTTAGGCTACGATGTTTACAATGCTGTATGCTGTGGTTTGAATTACAGGTCCCTTTAAAAAGTAGGAGTTGGGAATAACCCCAGAGAAAGCAAATAAATGCAATTGACACTGTGTTTATAACAGCTTTTTAAGGGAATGCTGAACACGTACATCTGAATTAAGATTTGCAAAATAATTTCATAGTTTAATTTATGAACTAGTCTCCTGCTCTAATGAATGTATCATAGAAATGAATATAAATTCGTTGTAATGAAAGAATTGATAGGTATCTGACAATGCTATGACACCTGAATTAATGTGTGTGAAGTGTCAGTATTCCTGATAAACATTAATAAATGCTGCATATAATTGAATTAACAATGATGTAATGCATTCTTTTGCTCCTATGCAAGACCAATTTAGCCAGGCGGAAATACTGTTCTCTAATGCCTATTATGAACATTTAATTTGAAAGTAGAGCGCTGAGTCTGAGATTCTCCAACATATTTCATTTGTGTTTCCTAAACTGACTTTCATAAGGGCTAAGTTCTCTTGGTATAACTTCTTCTGTTTTTTTTTTTTTTTTTTTGAGACAGAGTCTCATCGTTGCCCTTGGTAGAGTTAGTGCTGTGGCATCACAGATCACAGCAACCTCAAACTCTTGGGCTTAAGTGATTCTCTTACCTCAGCCTCCCAAGTAGCCGGGACTATAGGCACCACCAACAATGCCCAGCTAGTTTTACAGATGAAATCTTGCTCTGGCTCAAGCTGGTCCTTAACTCAGGCAATCCACCCACCTCGGTCTCCCAGAGTACTAGGATTATAGTTAGTGTAGCTTCTTTAACAATCACAGCTTTGGTGCTAAAAGTTAATGCTTTTAAGTTACTATTTTTGATAAACCTTATGGAGTATAAAAAAACACATATACTAGTTCTCGGCTGACTTTTTTTAATAATAGGACCCAGTAACACACAATGCTGGAAAAGTCAAGGCTTCAGGAAGACCCTATATTGTGTATTAGATTTAGAGTTGCTCCAAAGCAAAATTACTTTGGCTTATTCCATTGTGTATTAATTCCTGTGAAAAGAGAAAGGAAGGAAGGTTTAAGATAAGGTAAATTTGCTATTCTTTTTTAACCCTTAAGTAAATTATGTAGCATCAAAAGAAGATAGTGCAGCTGAAACACTACTGGATTCACAATAGCTGAATCTTGCTTGTGGTTGGAAGAAATGAACTTGGTAATATTTTTGCAAATTTGAAAGGATTATATAGGAACAGTCTGTCTCCTATCTTATTATTGAAGATAAATGTGTTGAAAAAGACCAAGTGATGACTAGAAGCCAACAGGGTGGAAGACTTTTGATCCCCATTAGTTTTAGATTCTGTCACATTTTGGGTTCCAGCCTCCCCTGAAATGTACATTCTCTTAAAATGAGTCAGTCCATTGATTTCGGCTGAGTTTTGAGTTTGTTTCACCTTCATGTTCCCCCACCCCCACCCCGTATTCCACAGCTTTGCTTCATTGGCATTAGAGTAACTGTCATAGGTAATTAAAAGAGAAAATGGAATACCTCAAAAAATAGTAACTATTAAAATAAAAATATTTGGGAAAACCCTATGGTGTTATTAGATGCAACGGAAAATAATTTTATCCATATGTAAATTTCAGGCCAATCTGCAGAGAGGCAAAACATTTAGTCTCATTCAAATCTATTGGAAAAAAAATCAAGTCTTAAGAACTAAGATTATGCTCTGTCTCATGTTCTCTCCATCAGGAGAGGGACCCACTTCCAACTCTCTTTGGAAGTTCTCTAAACTTTCCCTTTGTTCTTAAATAAAATTTCTCTTTGTTACCTGAAAAAGAAAAAGACCTAAGATTATTTCCTCCCTTAGAATCTAAATAATATATATTTTTAAATTTTCCCTATACATATGCATGTGCTTATTTGGTTTCCACTTTTTGCCTTCACAGAATTAAAAAGGCTTCAAATTTATTAACAATAACAATGTTTAAGGTAAGGACCAGCAACAAAAGCCTCGTAAAGAATGAACGAAGATAAATACATTCGGAAGAGAAATCAGACGATTGCTGCAACAAAATATTGAGCAATAATAATAATAATAATGCAAAAAAAAAGTAGCATTCACATTGTCAGATAAAAGTATGTCTAACATAGAAGGCTTTGACCGTGAACAATATGGATCATCAGTTAATAATATTTTTTCTTAGATGTGAAATGACTCTGTATGTAACATTTTTTGAGCATTAACTGAACAGATACTCACTAAATACCTAATAAACCATGGAAGTTTTTTTCCCTAAGTATTTCATATAATCTTTTATATTTTTCTTCTTCATTTCCTGTAAGGGAGTTCTCAAAGGGTGGTCTCTTTCTATCATAATAGGAAAATGAAAGTAAGTAAAGAGAAGTGAGCCGCTAATGGTTAAGATGGCATCTGGCACCCAGCACTCTGACTTCGGGTCTTAACTGTCTTGTGACAGCAACCGACAAGGAGTCAGATGCTCACTTGAGATTCAAGGGACTGGGATTGCTGGGGCTGCTGCCAGACCAAAAAGAGGGAATAAGACTGTTTTGCCGTTCTAGATCTCTTTCTGGAGAAAGAGATAGTCAATTGTGAGGGGATGAATTTTCTTGTAGTCCGGGGTTTTAAGCATCTCCTCCGACAGTGATCTGGGCAGGGTATAGACTAGACTGGACAGTTGCCCCATGAGACTTTGTTATAAGACTAATTAGAAAATGACAAGGGGGCTTGGCGCCTGTGGCTCAACGGGCTAAGGCGCCAGCCACGTACACCTGAGCTGGCGGGTTTGAATCCAGCCCGGGCCGCCAACCAACAATGACAGCTGCAACCAAAAAATGGCCGGGCGTTGTGGCGGGCACCTGTAGTCCCAGCTACTTGGGAGGCGGAGGCAGAAGACTCGCTTGAGCCCAGGAATTGGAGGTTGCTGTGAGCTGTGATGCCACAGCACTCTATCCAGGGTGA
>CAUYRH010139365.1:0-45932 GCA_963574655.1 Perodicticus potto | reverse complement strand
TCACAACCATGTACATTACTGCATTTACGGGGTACAATGTGCTGATTTTATATACCATTTGGAATGTTTACATCAAAGTGGTTTACATAGCGTTTACCTCACTTATTTAATACTAAATGTCTATTTGAGATTATTTTAAAGAAAAATAGGAACAGATAAAAGAACTAGCTATATAACAATGACTTTACTTTCAGAAAATATTTCCCTTATTTATGAACACATACTGCTGATAATTTGAAATTTATTTTAGAGAGTAATTTACTAGAAGTATTTAAAATAATAAAGAATGAGGAAATGCAAGGTCTGACTATTAAGTCACAAACTTGCCACCTTGTGCTTACATTGGCAGCACTGGACAAATATTTCAGTAATATTTCATAACCTTGGCATATTAGTGTCTCACAGATGTGGATGTATGGAGGCGTCTCGCTGAGTGGTGTTCATTATTGTTGCTTGGTTTTGTGTGCCTTTGGGAGAGTGTCAGAGCTTGAATAAGTGCAAGGAAAAAACATCTGTAAACTTCTTGTTAAACTTAGCAAGAATGGCAGTGAAATCAGGGACATGTTAGTCCAAGTTTATGGGTATAATGCCATGAAGCAAATGGTAAAGTACAAATGGGTTAAATGTTTCCTTTTCTGGAAGGAAGAAAGTGTCACTAATGAAGAGAGGTCAGGGTAGCCAGTATAAGGCAGGTAATAAAAACATTGCAAAAATTCATTGAATTGTGTGTTGAAATTGTCATCTGACTATGAAAATAATAGCAAAGGATACATCAATAGAGAATCAGAAAAATGTATTTTTTAATTTAAATATATTTTTTTGAATTTCAGATTAATTTGACAGTATAAAGAACTAGGTTACAATGATTACATTTGTTAGGTACACTCCCTGTTGGAGTTGTGTCCCCCCCCCAGGAGGTGTGCCCATTAAGTGGGAGCACAGCCATCCCCCTCCGGCCTCCTCTGTCCTCCTCTCTCCTCCCCCTCCACCCGTCTTGAATTAAATTGAGTTTTTCTCTTCTGTGGATGTGTATTAGATCATCTACTGGATTCCTATTAGAATTGAGTACATTTGAGTACATTGGATGCTTGCTTTTCCATCCTCATGATATTTTGCTAAGAAGAATATGTTTCAACTCCATCCAGGTTAATACAAAAGATGTAACTGAAAATCTTGGGCAGCAACTTAGGCCTCTTGCATCATGACAGTGCACCAGCTTACACAGGACTGTCTGTGAGGGAGTTTTTAGCCAGTGAACACCTTCCCTACTCATCTGGTCAGGCCCCCAATGATGTTTTTCTTTATCTGAAGATTAAATATGGAAAGGAATGACATTTTGATAACATTCATGACATCAAGGATAATACAATGACAACTTTGAAGGTCATTCCAGGAAAAAAGTTCCAAAATTTTTTGGAAGGGTGGGTTAGGTGCTGGCATAGGTGCAAAGCTTCCCAAAGGCAGTACTTCCAATGTGACTATAGTGATATCAGAAGTGAGGTATGTAGTACTTTTTCTAAGATGAGTTCACGGACTTAATTCTCAGACCTCCTATGCATTAGCTATTTTAACTCTTCCAAGTTTGCATTTTAAACATTTGTTCCTCTGAGAAAAAATTTATATAATGCAGTTTAAATATTCATAATAAAGAAAAATGAACATTTATTCATGCTTTATTTATAATGCAGTTGACACATAAGTATTAGGATGAAATCATTTGTGAATTCTACTAGTGACAATATTTCTTAGTTAATAAAAGTTTGATGAATAGTCTTTTTAAAAGTCTAAACAATCACTTTAATACTTAATGTATATTAACTATTTCATTTTCTACAAAATAAACACCTACATAAATACTGTGACAAAATCACTAGCTTCTTGCTATGTAGCAATGGTGGAGGGCTGTATGACCACAGTGGGTCACGTACATTTACACACACATGATCAGGACTAGATCCATCCTGTCTCACCAGAAGGAAAGTTCTAATTTCTTCAGGCATTGGAAGAATTCAGAAGTCCATTGTAAGTTTTCCAAATCCCTCTCCTTACTATATATTTCATTGACCAAAACCCAGGAGTAATTCACTTACTGTAACATAAGTAGTTAATGTTTATCTAAGCATTTTTATATAATTATTAATATCATCCTCCCAACACTTCTGTTTTGTAAGTACAATTATCCCTATATCATAAAAAAGAAGCTAAGGCACAACATGCTTTAATACTTCTCTCTTAAATTTGGAATTTACTGAGGCAGAATTTGAACACTGGCAGTTTATTCAAATGCCCTTGATCTTAGCCACTATGCTACACGAATTCACGGTAACATGTGTATTATTTATCATGTCCTTACACTTTCTTTAATGGCTCAAATATGCATGGATATTTTATAATTGTTAATACTTATAATTAAATATTAATCAAAATGTGAATTAATTGGTTAGTAAATACTGATTTACTTATATATGATTTAAATCAAAATACTTTAGTTATTGCTTATTCATTTTATGAATATTTCATTCAATAACAAAGAATAGAAAATTATTTTGCTTATTGAATGCTATATGAGGCAAACTAACGCCAATATTTGTTGCTATATCAGTAAGGCCCTTGGATATTTCTATCTAATTAATAAAAATATAGGCTAATACTTATTACATGATTCTTTGATAAGGTTATTTTTTGGTACACAGTACACAGTGTGTTATTTAAGTAATACGCTTTGGAATTTAGATTTATAGGCCTACGATCTATGAAATATTATGTTCCTTCCTATCTTACCTTTTCCTCTTTCTTTAATGTTAACATAATCAGAAGTTGTTTTATAGCTCTGTCAGAATTTTTAAAATATTTAGAGCTTTAAATTATTAATTAGGAATCATTACATATTCATTTAAAGACTTTCTGATGAAGTCGCATGAGTGGAAATGAAAGACGAAATATCTCTCATAAAGCCATTGAAAGAAAATAAAACTGTCTATAAAATATCCATTACATGAGATGAATCCCCATGGTCTTCCGAATTTGCACTCACCAGACTTCCTCATGATGAACCTTACTTTGTCTGTTTAAATTAACATTGCATGGGTTTTAATTGCAGAGTATTTTTTTCTTTTTTCTTTTTATTAAATCATAACTGTATACATTAATGCATATATGAGGCACAATGTGCTGATTTTAATACAATTTGGAATGCTTACATCAAACTGGTTAACATAGCCTTCACCTCACTTACTTACTGTGTTAAGACGTTTATACTCTACACTTAATAGATTTGACTGGTACCCTTGCAATATGCACCAAAGGTGTGGTCTCACCTTTTACCCTTCCTCCATACAACCTCCGGCCTCTCCTCCCCTCCTCTTCCCTCCTTCATCCTGGGCTATAGTTGTGTTTTATCTTTCATATGAAAGTGTGGGTGCTTATAAATTGGTTTCATAATAGTACTGAGTACATTGGATACTTTTTCTTCCATTCTTGAGATACTTTACTAAGAAGAATATGTTCCAGCTCCAACCCTATAAACATAAAAACAGTAAAGTCTTAATTTACTTTAAAATTTAAATTTTTAATTAATTAACTTCAAGCATAATTTCTGACTCATTGGAAGCTTTAGTTTCACATGAAAATGTTGTGTGGATAATCCCTGCTATAAATATTATTCATTTCCATTGGGATGATTGTTTGACTTTAATTCCAAATTCAAATAAATTTTTCCATTAGCGATATTTCAAATTTCTATATTTTCCTTTGTAGTCATATTCAACCACTATGATTACCATACCCCACATTAATTAGGAAGTGTTTTCCATTGCATATGGAGAATGGATAATATTAACATGTGTTCCTTCCTTGGTTGGTCATTTGTGATGCTTTCATTTCCAAACAAACACTAGAAGGAAAAAGAGCAAACATACATTAAATGCCAATTTTGTTCCAGAAATTCACAAATATCTCTCAGCACCCATCCGCATCAAAGCTCTGCTAGGTAGGCAGATATGGCTGTGGTCTGAATGCTTGTGTCTCTGAAAATTTTTGTGGTAAAATCCTTACTCACTAGATGATGGTATTAAAATGTAGGCTATCTAGGAGGTGATTAGGTCATGAGGAAATTAATGTCTTCATCAAAGAGGCAGAAAGGAGCTTGTTTGACCCTTCTGCTGCAGAAGGATGCAGCTAAAAGTTGTCATCTGTGGGGAACAAGCCCTCATCAGACACCAAATCTGTTGTATCCAGGTCTTATATTTTCCATCCACTAGAATTGTGAAATATAAATATTTGTTGTTTACCTGTATAAACTACTCAGGTTATGGCATTTTGTTGTGAGATCTGAATGGACTCACACACGTACAATACCTACAGGTTGGCAAAAGGATAAACAACTTACCTAAGTTCAGACAGCCGCTAGTGAAGGAAAGGTGACTTGAATGTAGAAATCGCCATCTCTGATTTTTCTATTTTCCATACCACATTTTACCAGCCCAAACTATCTTAATCTGGGGCATGGACATGGTTTTCTCAAAGGAAAGCTTAAATTCCTGTCCTTGTCATGTATGCCCCTTGAGAAGAACAAGTATTTGTCACAACCAAGACCAAGTACAGTATTGATCCATGAAGTAGGAGTGTGAAAATTTGGGTATGATGAATGTATGTTTCTATCAATTACCACAAATATTACCTTGGATATTTTCTAGTCCTTTCCGTCACTGCCTCTTATCTCTCCACCATATGTACCTTTCAGGAAGGTCTCTACGTCCCGTTCTCTGGACAGTCCTGCCAGGCCCTTGCTCTTTTAGAAATCTGCATCTTTTCTGAGGACCCTGCTTCCTGTGCGGATCTGAAAAGGAGTAGCTGTTTTGTTTATTTGTTTTTTTTATTTCCTCAGCCTTATTGAGGTATAATTACTATAAATTGCACATATTCGATGTGCACATTTGGATAAATTTCAACATGTATACAAAAGTGGATCCATCAATACTTCCAAGCTATCCAATATACCTACCTTCTACACACCTGTCCTCAAGCTCCTCAAATTGTAATATCTCCTCTCTCCCACACACCCACATCCCCCACCCTCTCCCCGCTAACTGCTGATCTTCTTTCTATCAACTGAGTGCTTTATTATATTTTGTTTTATTCTATTTTATTTTCCTCTGTAGAATTTGTGGAACTAGAGCCTGGAGTGAGTATGTCATGGCTATTTTCTGACATTCTCTTCTCTCCCAGTCTCCAGGATCTTTAAAAAGTTGGCCCTTTCATTCATTCAGCACTGTGTTCTCAAAAATCTCATGTGTGTTTTATTTTCATGTTTTAACTGAAGGGAGTTTTGTGAGATCCAAAGTGAGCAACGAGAATGCTTGTTCTGGGAGCCACGCTGGGAGCTCTTGGCATTGTGTCCATTTCCCACACACAGGTGCACAAGTCATGATGTTTTACTGAACTGACATCTATTCTCCTGCCTCCCGGGACTCAGTTCTCAGACAGTGAGGATAGGTGGCACCCGTAAGGAAGACTACATTCCATTCTGTGCTATGCTAAGGCTGTTTCTCTCTCTGGTTCACCCTGTTTTGTGTAGGGACAATGTTTCCCAAGATGCAAAGTAGCCTTGTCAGTCATAACCTTTTTTCTCTCCACTTATTTGAGTGATATATCACCCATCAGTCATCAGTGCCCCTTTCTTTTTTGGACTTTTTGGTCCAAAGGAAGAAACCATTCTAATATTATAGATGTCAACTGTCACTCAGTTCTTAGGGAGTGAATTTTTGTAACATATTTGATATCCCCCTACTGGTATTTTAGCTGTAACCACAAGGCTGCGTGAAGCACGTTAAATATCACTTGAAAGATGAAATCTTGAAAACAACATTGTATATCATTGTTTTGGATGAATATGGCTAATTTCATAATTCTCTGTTTGTGAGAGCAAAGAGTATTGTAGTAAAGTGCAGTTTATGTAAGCCACAGATGTTTGATTCACATATTTCATTTTAGTCATTATTATTTATACTACATGGGCACACCTTCCACTTATTGAGTTTTACCACAGTCACAAGAATTGAGTATGTTATATAAATATGAATTGTTTATCATAGGTATGTATACTAAGTCCTTTAATTTAAAGGACATGCTACCAATCCTCTAATGATAATTAACCTTCAAACACTTTCTTAAGGACAGGGAATATTTTCATTACTTAAAGTAATACACACAATAAGTTACTAATACATTTAAAGACATTTTAATTTATATGTATTTATAAAAAAAAGAAACAGAAAAATCCACTTGAATGTTCCAAATACACTTGCCTTTCTAAAAAAAAATTAACAGTCTTGTATACCCCAAGAAAAAGGGTGAACTAACGCAAGATTTTAGATCTCTTTGAACATGAAACCAATTCAAATTAATAAAAGAATAATTGTTGCTCTCTGTTGCTACATGTATTACCTAATTAGAGAATGAATAAAATGTCACAGTAAAGAGAATGACATTTATTTAACAAGAAATTATTAGCAACATGTCTGTTCCTCTTAAACTCAGAAAGGCTAAAGAGTTGAATATGTCTGATAATCTATCAACTGCTCTAATTCACTTTAATTGACATCATGTGACTAGGTATTATTTTATACCTATTCTTTTCAAGTATAACTGTATCTGTCTCTGAAAAATATGTAATTACTAAAGAGTATATTAAGATAAAATTTCAGAATATAATTATATTTTATTCACAACAAATTTCTATGGATATTATTGGTCAATCATTTGTAAAATGATTGTTTATAAATGTTAAAAATATGATCAAATTATATGTTCATGGTCCAGTTTCCTTATTTTACATTAAATTTTTAATCCATTTTTAAATTAAAATCAGTGATTAATAATTAAATTCTAATTAGAATGTGCAGTTATTTATTTTCACTATAAAACTTGAAAATGTATGTTATTTTACTTTTGAGGATTGATGGTGAATTTAAATGTCATTATAATTTTACTTCTTTGTCCAATATTTATTTTATTACCCAATGAAATCCAACCAAAAAGATCAGGTAAGTATTATGTAGGGTTATATACAAAGTTTTTTTTAGTAGTTCTATAATTTTCTTCCTATCCTGAAAAAAATAAGAATTATCCTATCTTTTCTCTTTCTTTTTGTTAGTAGAACAGAATCATAGTCCCACTTCCATTTTTTTCAAAGTTTTTACTTATGATTTCCACATCCATGTGTCCTTTTTGGTAGAATTTGGTACTTACTATATTTCAGGATTATTTCTGCTGTCCAAGTGATATTATCTCTGTCCTTTATATTTTAATATTGATTCCGCATTTTCTCATAATTCTCCATTTTCTAAAATACATTTTCTCTGCTAATATTAAATGACTTTTATGTTAATGCAGGTCTAGCGACTTTTTTCTCTTTTGCTTTTTTGCTTTTTCTTTTCATATATCTTCAAAATCTGATAACTTGATAATAATGAACAAGATAATTTGGGAATTTTGGGTTCTACAGCAAAAACCATCAATTCCTATCTTGAAGCCATAAGTTGTCATAAAGTTAAAAAGTGTCAATGAAAATATGTGGCTGTTTGCAAGCTTTGGAATAGATGAGTGATTTCTGAACAGAGTGATGCAGATGTGGAAGTAGCCTCTGTTAGTGGTTTTGCACTTTCCTTTTCCAAAGTTATTCATTGCCCTTTGCAAAAGGGTTATCACTGCAAGTTAAGAATGACTTCTCATGCTCATTCAGAAGTCTCCCTCTGAATGCAAGTGCATGATGAAGCCACATATATTGAAGTGATATTTCTTTCTTTTTTTTTTTTTAAGAGACAGAGTCTCACTTTGTTGCCCTTGATAGAGTGCTGTGACATCGCAGCTCATGGCAACCTCCAGTTCTTGAGCTTAGGCGATTTTCTTGCCTCAGCCTCCCGAGTAGCTGGAATTACAGGTGCCCACCACAAGGTCCAGCTACAAAGTGATATTTCTTGCCTTATTCATTTTTGTATTTCCATTCTTCTAGTAATTTTGTTAGGTTCATTTAAGAGTTAGTAGTATTAAGTATTATGAAAGTATTCACTGACATTACCACTCAAGAGTCAAGAAATACAGACTAATCTACTTTTGCCAATAATCCCTCCAAATCTAGCAAAATCACATTTCCTTGAACTGAGAACTGTGGATGAGTTCTGAGAATACTTCTAGTTTGTGGAGGTATGGTTCTCATGAATCTCCTCTAGGATACAAATATTAAGTACAATATAAAAGATTCAGTGAAGGTTCCTGCAATGGAAGCATAAACAAAGGAAAATTATTTTTTTTTTCCTCTGTAGATCAACTATACTTTCCCGAGTCAGGAAACAAGACAGATGCATACAGAGCTTACCCAAGGCCTCATGTGACACAATAAACACACTGCTTGGGTGAGGTTTACATCAATAAGCTGGAGTAGTGCATAGGAAAAAAGCAATTATGGGTGAAGCAAAGGAGGGTTGGTAAGAAAAGAGGCATTTCGGAAGATCTATGAAGTATGAATACTATTTAAAATAGATCAGCAAAAGCAAATTCAATAGCATACAAAAGCTTCTATCAAGTATATTGTTATATTTTGTTCTTTCGTTATACTACCAAGATCACATATTAATTCCTTTTTAAATGAGGAAAACAGAGAAACTATTTAAAAATCAAAACAATGCAAATGTATTTATAGATATTATGCTAACATTTTTGATAACAGTGATAAATGTATTAAATGAGAAAGATAGTCACCTGGGACAAGAAAGAATGCTGATATTTTATATTTAATCTGTCATCAATGACTTCCTAGTATTTTCACCAACTGTGTAGAAAATCTTAAAATAAAGTTCTAGTTATTTCTGTTTCAAATATCCTTGTCTTTTCTGTGTAAATTTCTCTGTAGGATCTCAGAGGGTGGCACAGGGGCCACCATATGACTGGATATGTAGTCATTCCTTAGTTACCAAATACATGACATGATTTTAATACTATTTCTCCTACTACCAGGCCTTAACCCCGCCCAAATTACTGACACCTTTAATCATATTTCTATATGTTCTTCCATGTACCAACTTAAAAGTAAAATATTGAACTAGAAAAATTCTTTTCAAAAATATACTATGTTTATTTTCATTATCTCTTTAAAATATATTTTTTTCTGCAAATATTCAAAGAATTTAAATAAAAAGGTTTTAGGCTTGAATAAGGAAGAATTATTTCACCTCAGAAATATTCTTCTATATATATTTAGACTCTGGAATATTCTTCAAATTTGTCTTAATCATTTATTCTATATGAAAAGGTGGATTACCTTCAAAAAAACTTTTAAAAGTTTTTTCAAAGTACAATTAAAGGACATCTTATCTATATTGATGGAACTTTTATTGAACTTACCATTTATTCTTTTTTATTGTATAAATTTAAAGTATACAACATGACGTTTTGACACGTGTACACAGTGAAATGACTACTGCTATCAAGTAGACTCATCATTTCATAGTTATCTCCCTATGGCCAGTGTACCTAACATAAGGTTGTAGTTATAGAGAATAAAAGAACAATATGGAAAAAAATATAACAAATATCTGTGTACCTGTCAACTCAAATTTATAAATATTAATATTGTGTCATATTAGATTATAATAGTTTTATATTATCAAATCTAATTTGTAATCATGAATTTATATACCTTCTGTTATTGACTCTGCCCCCCCAAATTCACATGTTTCATCTCGACCCCCAAATTCACATGTTGAAATCTAATCCCTAAGGTGATGGTGTGTGGAGATAGAGTCATTAGGGAGTAATTGGTGTCAGGGTCCTGCCCCAGGAGCAGGGTCCACAAAGACAAGTGGAAATTGGCGGTGATCAACTGAAGAAATATAGAGTTAGAAACACTGGTAAAGAAAGAGACATGAAACAGAGTGGAATTAAAAGTGGGAGCTCAGGGTCCATTGACCATCATGGGATTCTGGCAATGGCCTGGAGTGTTGGCTTCACTCTGCTTTTGTTGAAGTCTATTTGCCCAGAGGATAAGATGATGGAGGAAACAAAATGTCAGTAGTTTCTCTCGTTGATCAGATCAGCTCCTATTGTTATTATTATTAAACTTAAGGGTAGCCTTGAGAAATCTGAAATCTGAGCCTTGTATTGGGAGAGACTTCTACTTGAGATCACACACACAGATTTCTAGGGAGATGTTAAACTACACTAGTTCCCTGTGGAGTAAAATGCCACTGGTGTAATCTCCTTTGAGGAATTGGTGGAAGGGGGGCATTTTCCTCCCTTCACCACCACAGAGGCTCTTCCTCTGCGATAAGGGATATAAGCTCTTCTGCCTATATCTCAGGGCTCAAGCTACTCCCTTGATCGCTGCCCCAGGAAAATGCACATCTCCACAATGGGTATCTGCTTTGTCTGTTTAATGGGAAGGAAACACCCTGGAAGATGTGTCTTTTGCTAGGACTTACCACAGTCTCTTCTATGGCCATTACTCTCCTCAGAGTACTCACAGACACAGTAGGGTATTTATAAGCTGTATCCCCACCAGGCTAGAATTTCAGACAAGGCAAGAAACTTGCTAGCAATGGCTAGTTTAAATGTAAACTAGCTGACTTTTCTTTGTTCTGACTCACTCAGCTTACTTTTTATTTTCCTCTTTTTCTGGGGGTGCTTTCCTTTGCCAAGAATGGGGTATTTCATCCCCATTCTTCTAGCAGTTGGGACAAGAGAGAGGTCCCCTCGTTATGGGATTAATCACCTTACAAGGAGACACAGAGAGAGCTTACTTTCTCTCTTTTTTTCTGCTCTTTGCTATGTAAGGGCACTGTGAAAAGATGGTCATCTGCAAACAAGAAAGTGCATCCTTACCAGACACCAGATCTGACAATACCCTGACTTTGTACTTCACAGATTCCAGAACTGTGAGAAATGAATTTTTGTTGTTTCAGCCACTTGGTCTATAGTAATTTGTTATAGTATCCCGAATTGAGACCTACCAATCCCAGTTCCTTTCTTTCCTTGGACAAATCCCATCATTTATCAAGTTTTAATATTTCATTTCATGTTTACCTATTCACCATATAAAACTCATAAGTTTCTTGTAACATTCACAAGTTCTACTGGATGCACTATGTCTTGACTTGCTGACTCTAAGATCTATCTATGCAGATAAGTATAGTGTTCTTACATATATGTTCTTAGGTATGTGTGCTTCTATTTAAGTACTGAAAAGAAATATACTGAAGGTAAATTAGATTATCCAGTTCACTGTATTTTACTAACAGCAAAGGACCACATTTAACATTAGAAATAAGATGTGACGATATAACAAATATTTAATTACTAACATTGCATATGAAATAGGAAAACTGTTATTTTAATTCTATTTTAAGAAATTCCTAAAATATAATGCAAAGAGTTTCTTCCCTCACATTTTACCAAAGTGGCTTTTGACTATTGCTAGAGTTTGCATGTTTGCCCCCTCCAAAACACAAGTTGAAATTTAATTGCCATTGAGAGGTAGAATTTTTTAAGAGGTGTTTAGGTCATGAGAGCACCACCGTCGTGAATGAACCAGTGTCGTCAGCCTCACTGTCGCAGAACTCGGTTACTTAACTCAGAAGTAGGTTCACTTCCACTTGCCTTCCTTCACCCTCTTCTGATCCTCCCTCTATGCGACGCTTCCTGCTGTTTTCTGATACTATGTATAGAAAGGGTGCCCTGGTCAAGTGGCTGCTCACTGATCTCAAACTCCTCAGCATCAAGAACTATGAGCTAATAAATGGCTGTTCATTATCAATCATCCAGTCTGATTCCATTCTAACCACACAAAATGGACGTCTGTGTTTCTACTTAAGTTTTGGGGGTTTCTACTTAAGTATTAGAGTGTATGTGTATGTTATGGCTATAATATATATAATCCTAATCGTAGGAATACCCTAAAACATAAATGACAACATAAATGTGAAATTTTTCATTATTCTTTCAAACATTCTTTACAATACCCTGAAGCAGACAAAATATTACAGTTTTCTTTGTGAGTAATCACAAAATTAATAGCATGTAATCTCATCAGAAAACCCTTATAGGGTCCTCAGCCAAAGCAAAGATCTAGCAAAGAAAGCTTCATGGAGAAAGTGACAGTGAAATCTAAATCTATGTTGACACAAACTCAGACTTTTGCTAAGTTCAAATGGTTCCATAAATGGATCAATAAGCCAGTGAGGCTCAAGACAAAGCAGGTGTTGGGACGGAGGTCTAAGAGGCGCAATGTAGACTCTCCTCAGCTTCAGGTTCTGTTATATAGTGTGATGGGGCCATGTCTTTGCCCGGTATTTGCATTTTCAAAATGAATTTGATATATAATTGTGTATATGGTAGGTTGTAAATGTGATATGTTGGTAGCTACTTTAAGTTATTTAAGCCAAAGTACAAAACAACAAAATACACAGGAGGTGAGGTAAAAACTGTGGGCTTGGTTTCCCTCTTAAAAAGAAAGATTAAAATTAGGTCTGAGAAAGGACGTACCAGGAGATGGCGATGACGTCAAGCCAAAGAAATCTGTAAGTGGCTAAACATGAGAAATAGTATAAAACATTTGAGTTACTGAAAGATTAGGAAAAATAGAATAAGGCCAAGAAAGGTCAAAATGCAATTGGAGAATAGAAAAGATCCATATCATTCAAAGTATTTCAGGCAATGCTGGGAAATTTTTAAAATTAACCAAAGGCATTGAACCTCTGAGAAAATTCTGGATTATAAAATATACTGTTGAGAATCAAGATTTATATCAATTAACAAATACATGGGTCAAAACAGTATATAACATAAATACTTTTTAATATAGTCACTAAAAATAAATCAATATAATTTAAATATTACATAAGGAAGTAAATTATTATAAATTGGTACATAATTAACTAGCTATAATCCAAGTGGTAAAGAACAAAGATATAATTTATAAACATCTAAGTTTAGATTATAGCAATGTCTAAAAATTATTTGGAATTATTATATTTGCCTTCTTTGAAAATGTTATATTTAGCAAAAATAAAATTAAAAATTATAATTTTTTAAATTAGCCTATATGAACTTAGTATAACAGAAAATTTCAGAAAATAGGGTATATTTATTGTTCTTATTTATAAACTCTGGGCCAGTGACAATACAAAGGCTTTAAACAATCTTATTTCCAACTTCTATATTACGTCAATATATTTATAAGCACTCAAAATTTCCTCAGAGTAATCACTATTAAGAGTAATCACTACTTCAACATATTTTTGATTTCCATAATACATATCAATGATTGCCATTTCTTCTTTACAAACAATGATTCTTCTCTTTGCAGAGCTAGCCTTTGGTTTTATTTGTAAATTCTAACAGCTATTTATTTTTGAAGCTTGTTTTCCAATAGATCAATTTCAACCTTCACTTTTGTTAATTTCCACTTTGCAAGATTGTTTACTGTTATGTCTTGTTTCTTAATTTGATTTTTAGCCTTTTATTGTCTAGTTTAACAATGAAAGCATCATTTTGTCCTTTAAATATAGCTTTGAACATTTGTGTTTTGTGAAATTTTTGTTGTCCTTAACAGATAAATCATTTGTACCTATTTAAAGTTTAATGTACTTTGGGTGACTGTGAATTTTCAATAGGCTTGTGACAAATACACACTTGAACAGGTTTCCTTATTTTTTTTAACACATCTGGTTTTCACTGATTATTAATTTATCTAACTGTGAAGTCACACAATATAACCTATAAGATTCATTTTTTTAAGCGTTGGGTAAGGTTGACTTTGTAGGTACATGTATGGTTAATTTTTTAAATTGTTCCATGACCAGAACTTAAGTTTTATTCTGTGATTTTAACTATCTTCCCACACTCACACATACACACAAACACATTTACGTTCCATGAGAACACAGGAAATCAGCCAGCCCTTTTCTTTCCCTTTGCGGGTTAAACCCTACTTGTTGGATGACATTGTGGTCAGCTCATAGTTGAGAACGTAATAGGTCATTCTGCTTATAAGATGCCCTAGTCTTCTTGCTAGCATCTCCCACTTCACACTGAGGTTCAAACAAATCAATAAAATAGTTCAGGAACTGAAAGATGGGTTGTAGGAGCTAGATGATTCTCCTCCTAATATTGGACACATTTCTGAGAACAGGACTGGCATTTGCTCCCAATCATATACTGAATTAGAGAAAATAGCTTCTGAGGGAGTGCTCTTGGAAAATTAGTTGCATTAGACTAGTGGGTGGTATATTAATGTCCAGTTGAGTGTGGTTAAATCTGACAGTGTGTAACTCTATCCTTTGTTCCGGGACCCTATATCTTATTTAACTCTAGTTAATGGTGTGACTTTATTGCTTCAAGCACTACTGCAACTTCTACTCCTAGGACAGCAACTTCAACTACACATTCATATATACACACGGTACTTTTGTTCTGCAACTAATTGCTATGTCTTTGTCTTTTCATATTTAAGAAAGGTTGGTTTCTAGTAATAAGCATTTCAAAACTGTATTTTGTAATTTACCTCAATTAGAAGAAGCATTGTCTTTTTAATATTATTAATGTGATAACTTGAGTTATTGCTACTATTTTATTATTTTTGTAATATCATATAATAATGCAATCATGCTAGGAAAAACTCAGCCACAATGTTTCTGAAGTTATGTAATAGACTAATAAAATCATTTGCTGATGCCTCTGTGCTTGTGTGTTCATGAGCATGTGTGCTATGTAAATTTCTAGAACTACTAAGTTTTGTTGTAGAGGTCTTTTCCCCTACGTGAAAGTGGGGTAATTAATTTAACTCTCCAGAACAAGTTCCAAAGCCCTGGTCTTATTAAAATCTTTAGACAAGACAGGCTTAGTTATGTCTTATATTCTCAACTTTGATTCATGTGTAGTCTCCTGGAGACTTTCCACACACCGTGGGGCCTATTATGCTGTTCTCTCATTGTCTTGATTTTGAAACAGGTGCAATCACTGATGCAGAGAATTTTACTACATAAGTCTTAGTTCCAGAGATAGAAATCTATCCAAGGTCTCCACTCTGTATTATACAAATTTATACTCTCAAAACACACGTAGTTTAATAACAAGGTTAAGTCACAGAGATTTGTTTTTTATTCATAAATGCAGAGACCTAGTTGAGCAAAAATAGGGCCACAGCAGTTAAATTGCAGTTATGTGTATATGTGTGTGTGTTTTTTAAATTATAGTTATTTATACAAATCCTAAGTCTGGTCTTTGACATCTGACACTTTAATCATTACACAATTAGGGTCTCTACTTGAAATGACGCCACTCATGGCACAATTACTGTCGGAGGTAATGAATAATTTTTATGTTTCTATGGATATAATTTTATTCCTGGGGATAAATTCTGACTTCTGTTTGCTGCTTATTTTGTTAGTTATTAGACTTGAAAAAAATCCAATTAATTTCTGGGGCAGGGCTATAGAGTTTTTAGGTAGTAGAGCCAAGATTCACACCCAGTTGTGACAGTCCCCAAGACTTTGCTCTTTGTTTTGACAACTCACTGTTTTACTTTAATTACATTTTGTTTACTTTTTCTCTACTGAATCCATCTAATAGTTTCCAAATGACATTATAATAAACTCCAAAATATTTAACAAGGCCCAGAAGGCCCCATATGTTCCTTTCTGAATCCAGTTTCCTGGTCTCATTGCAGAAATCCCTGCCCTTCCCTTGCTCTGCTCAGCCACAGGGATTGCATTGCTTTTGAATGTTCTTCATTTTTCCTGTATCAGAATCTTTACACATGCAGTTTCTTTGTCTGAGAATTCTCCATCTCTCAGCAGGATCTTCTTTCCTGTCCCAACCTCTTAAACTCTTACCGTATGATATTCATCTTTCAGGTCTCAGGTGAATTGTGACAGAAGGCCTGGTTTGTCCCCTGCCCTGGATAGACGTTCACCACTTCCACACGTTTGCACAGAAACTAATCCTCCTTCATTTAACCTCGTCAGTGTATTCCTAGCACCTAGGAAATTTGCAGCACATTTGTCTAATTCTAAAAGAAAACCTTTATTTTACATTTAAGATATATGGAATTAGGCTATTATTTACAACTAGTATGTACATTTATAGAGGAAGCTGGATTTACTATAGTGCTGGCAATTGTTTTCCTGAAATGCTGCTATTGAACAGTCAAATCTCCTCTTTTGAGAGATTATCAGAGTTAATGAAAACTTGAAATAATATTTCACAAATAGTGCTAAGCAGTATTCATGTTCCACAGAAGATTATTATTAGCACTATAGCCACTTAGTGAGGCTACGGAAGCCAAGATGGAAGGTTCTAAATACATCATTTGGTTGAAGAAAGAACGAATATATCTATCAAGTCTTTTATGCAACAGAATCACCCCTCTGTGACTACTAAGTTGTGCTTGCATATGTCAAATAATTCTTGTCTCAGTGCCTTCTATCACCTCAAATGTCAGTGTCTCTGGTCTTGATGGGATTTTTATTTGCTTGCCAAGTCTTCTTGGAAGACTGCTTAGCGCTTAGCAGCCGCCTCCAGGTCAGCCTGTGAAAGCCCGCTGCCGCCCTCTGCCGGCCACAACGGTGGTTGGCATTAGTTCATGTTGCCGGAGTATCTCAGGAAGTAGGAGAAAACGAGATACCATCCAATCAGTAGCAAAGTTAAAAATACTGTGTCTGATCAGCAGAAAGGACATTGCAAGTGTGATAAGATAGTTTTTGTTTCTTTCTTTTCCACAATCCTATCGGGATCTTGCCCCTCTCTAAAATAAGATTAGCATATACCAGAACAATCAATGTCATTTAAAGACTGGGTGAGTAATAATTTACCCTTCACTTCTACTTATGCTATCCCTAAGAAACAAATGTTATGAACATTATGCTAAAAGGAAAGGCATTGGCAGTGAAATAAGTTTGAATCTTTATTGCAATCTTTTGATCTGGTAATTTCTGGCAGAAAGTATGCACTGTTCAGCAAACCTGCTTAATACAGCAATAATATCTAAGTTCTCATGAGATGGTGAGTTTTGCAGTCCACCGCTCTTCATTAATAACCAAATTGACATATCTTCCTGAAGCATGCCCTATACACTACGATGGTCATTCTTCTCACCAAACTATTGAGAATGATAATACTACAAATGTTCTGATCTCTCACTTCTCTACATCCAACTCTTCTCTCCATATGCACTTCTGGGTAGTGGCACTCATGTTTTTCTAATTCTTTTTTATTTCAGTGAGTTTTCTACATGTTCTGTAGCAATCGGTATTTATTTGTGGTCAGAATATAGCATAAATCCTACAAGGAAAAAGTTTATTCTAAAAATAAACTTAATTAATTGAAACCCACATGAGGTTGGAAGAGGGCTACTGGTTCTGCCACATATATGAAACAGCCTTCGTTTCTTCAGGGTTAAAATGAGCATGATATAATATCTATAACCTCACAAGGATAAAGAGAGGATATGTCTACTTCCCTTGTATTTTTTTAAATTTTAGTTTAAAATTATATACGAAAATTCATGTTTTGGTTAATAGTTATATGAATTATGAAGAATGCATAGGGTCGAATCACCACCACGAGAATGAAGATACAACACAAATTTATTATCCTTGGAATGTTCTGATTGTTACCACTTTGTAATCAACTACTGAACCCAACCTTCACGTCTGGCAACAATTGATCTCTTTCTGTCCCCCATAGCGTCCCCTTTCTAGGAATTATAAAGTATGAATCTGATATTTTTCATTTTGGATACTGAATTTGAGATTTATACATGTGGGGGTGCATAGCAATCATTTCTTTCCTTTACTTGGCAGCATCTCAGTGTATGGCTACACACACATTGCTTATTCATTAACAATAATGCAGAGTAAAATTTCTAAAGTGACTAATGTGGGTCTGTATGGATATAAGTTTCTATTTCTTTTGACTAAATACCTAGAAATGGGATGAGATGTTCATACAATGAAGGTGTTTTAACTCTTTCATTAACTGCCAAAATCTTTATCCTGACTTTATCAAGTGTATGTAGCATTTTGTGATTTTACAGTAAATGAGTCTCAATTGCTCTGCTTTCTCACCAGTACTTAGCTTATTATCATCTTATTTATTTTAAATTCATTCTTTATTTCAAATTAATATGAGGGTACAAATTTTTAGTTTACATTGTTCTCAATTCCAAAGTAAAGTTCCAGTTGTAAAAGAGCCCCTCCCCCAAGGGAGCCTGGTAAACACCCATGCGTTGTTCCCATCGGGTATTTAAAAATTTATTTTTCCAGCCATTCCAATAGGAGTACAGTGGCATCCCTTTGTGGGATTGGTTTGTATTTTCCTAGTTACTAATGCTGTTGATCATATTTGCATGTGTTTAATCGTCATCTATATATTTTCTTAGGTACAGGTACTCTTTAAACATTTTGCACAGTATTTATGGGGTTCCTTTAGTTTCTAATTATTCAGTTTGGGGTATTCTTTATTTATTTGAATAGAAATATTTCTCTTTTCATACTCTTAGAATTGTTCTTTGCAGTGTAAACGTTTTAAACTTTAATGAAGTTCATCGTATTAATGTGCTCTTTGGGGATTGTTTTGGGTATCTTATTCAAGATAACTTTGCATTAAAAAGTCACAACACTTGTCACCACTGTTTCCTTCTAAACGAGTTTTATACTTTTACATTCTACATATTACTCCATGCTACATTTTCAAATAATTATTGCATAATGTTAAAGTGTACATAGCTTCATATTTTTATATGGATGTACAAACATTCCAGACCATTTGTTAAATGGAGTCCTTTTTTCTTCACTGGATTTTCTTTTCACCTACGTTATTTTTGTGTGTGTGTCTGTTTCCAACTTTCTGTTACATTATATTAACCTCTGATTTGATAATTGTAGCATTAATGTAGGTCTTCAAATCAGGTCATATGAGTCCAGAAAATGTTCTCTTCTTTCACAAAATTATTGATTTATTTATTTTAGAGACAGAGTCTCACTTTGTTGCCCTAGGTAGAGGGCTGTGGCATCACAGCTCACAGCAACCTCCAGCTCTTGTCTTGGGCTTAGGTGATTCTCTTGTCTCAGCCTCCCGAGTAGCTGGGACTACAGGTGCCCACCACAACACCCGGCTATTTTTTTCTGTTACAGTTTGATGGTGGCCAAGTTTGAACCCGCTACCCTCAGTATATGAGACCAGCGCCCTATTCACTGAGCTACAGGCACCACTTGTTCTTTTACAGAATTATTAAGGTATTATATTCCTTTTGCTTTTCCATATAAATTTTAGGAAGAGCTGGTCAATATCTACGAAACATCCTGCTGATATTTTGAATAGGGTTCAGTATAGAACTGTGCATAGATTGTGTACATAATAATGTGTTGTCTGTGTCTCTTTTAATTTGTTCTTAAATTTCAGGTTAACATTAGAGTGCATAAAATGAGGTTATATTGTGTCTCTAAGGTAGAACCTGAGTTACGTTGAGTCCCTCACCTTGTAAGTGTCTGGTAAGTTCCCACCTATGGGGTACAACGTGCAGGTACACGGGACCTTTCGTTGGTGGAGGACTCTTTATTTTTTTAATTGATAACTCTAGCAACTGCTAGGTGAATAACGACCTTTACAATTCTAAATAAAGTCAGTATGCTATGCTGTTTTTTCACTCTATCCGGGCGATTTCATATATTTTAGGATTTGTGGACCCCTATGCTCTGTCGCATATTCCGTTTGTTTGTATACTTGCTTTTTTCTTTTTTTACAGCCTTTTAAAAATGTAAAACTCATTCTTAGCTCATGGACTCTATGTAAAAGTCTGTCCACATGCTAAACTGTTGTATGGTATTTTAAATCTGTTTCATGTAGCGTCTTACTTTTCAAAGCTTCTGCAAAGCTTCTTTGAGTCAGTTCTGCGAATGGCAAGCTCATGAGATTCCTGTGGGTTCACACACACAATTACAGAATCAAAGGGTAAAGCCCTTCTCTCACTGGGGTCTCTGCACTTCATAAGCTACCTAGTGATGGGCGGCACCTGTGGCTCAAAGGAGTAGGGCGCCGGCCCCATATACTAAGGTGGTAAGTTCAAACCCGGCCCGGCCAAAAAGAAAAAAAAAAGGGGCTACCTTTACTGATTTCCTTAGCCAAAAAGATTTCTTTCAGAAAGTTAGCTTCTTTCCCTCGCATAATATGTTGTACATTTCCACAGAAAAGCAACTATAATCAGCAAAATGGTAAGAGAAAGGGGGGAGAAACGGGCAGGACCCTCATTAGACGATGTCACTCTTCCTCCTGGGTCCTGGGGCCAGAGATGAAGGTGTTTTGTGCCAGGTTCAAGGTGTCTGCAGCCCTGCCGCAGCTGGACAGTTTAATAAATGATTCTGTCCTTAAACAAGAAGAAAAGAGGGGAATAGTTGTTTTATGCCTAAACTTGCAGTTTTTGTCATTCATAGATACTTCACCAGTTCCTGAAGCTTGGTCACACGTGGAAGACAAATAAAGGGGGAAAGTAGGAATCCACCAGGAAGCTGGTCCCTCTTCAGTGAAGACTTCCTGTCTTAATCTGCCTGCTAGCATTTTCTTTTCAGAGTCCGGAATTTTTAGTTGCAATTGGTGTAACTAATAGGCTTGCTCATCTTTGCTGACAGCAGATGTTTTCATATACATTTCTGAGATATTTCCACGTTTCACATGTGCCTGAATCAGAATTTTAGGCTTACATTTTGAATATTTTTTTTTTCATTTTTGAAAAATGTAGATAGACATGATAGAATAGAATTTTTTTTAATTCTCTGGGAACTATGTGTCTTAGCAGGTTAAATATATGACTCATAACTCCAAACTGTATTTCATATAGTAGTTTAATTAAAACTTTACTTTGTGAAAATATAGACAAAAGAATATTGTCTCCCAAATCTGGTGATAATTGTAGCCATAAATTATAACTATAAAGAAATGGAAGATGGGGTGGTGCCTGTGGCTCAGTGAGTAGGGCACCAGCCCCATATACCAAGAATGGCGGGTTCAAACCCAGACTTGGCAAAACTGCAACAAAAAAATAGCCGGGTATTGTGGTGGACGCCTGTGGTCCCAGCTACTCGGGGGACTGAGGCAGGAGAATTGCCTGAGCCCGGGAGTTGGAGGTTGCCGTGAGCTGTGTGACGACACGGCACTCTACCGAGGGCGATAAAGTGAGACTCTGTCTCTACAAAAAAACAAACAAAAACAAAAAACAAAAAAGAAATGGAAGATACTTTCAAACTGAATCTGTGTCCACAATCATAAAGAAAAGGTCAGATTCTAATCACGTGCATTTGCACAAACACTTAGACACATGTACAAGTATCGTCCCCATTTGATTCCTCAGAAGCAACAAGACTAGAAGTTGATCACAAACAAATATGAAATAAAAAATATGGTTTGTTGTTTCAATAGCATTTACACTGTCATCCTTTTAAGAAATGGGTTCATGGTGCAAACATTGCTCAATAGAAGGAATTTCTTTTGGTATCAAACTGACTAGAGCATGAATAAATATAACTGTCAGGAAGTCTACAGGATGTCAACTCATAAAACTGTCAACATGAGCGACACTTTATGAAAATGTGCATCTCAACATTTTACGGCACGTAATATCGATCACATTTATTAGCTAATAAAGGATTTCTGCAATATTCGCAGTTAACATTTTCAAAGTTTGGTTTATACATAGTACAGTCATAATTTTAAATTTATATTCCTCATGGAGAATAATGTAAGTAGTGCAAAGAGAGATAGAGATTTATAAAGTACTAAGTTTTTTTTTAGGTTATTTATGCCTTTGTGAGAAATTCACAAATCTTTTGCTGTCCTAAAATGGGTTAGTTTAAGTTGCAAACGGACATCTTCTTCACACTTCAGAACACTTTTCAATCATTTACATTTTGAAGTTATTATGTTTGTTTCATAATTAGAGAAAAATATGGAATTAGATATGGGTGCAATAAATTCAATAAATTTCGAATAATCTACTTTGAGTATGGTGCTTTGAATAGCATAGAAATACAAATTTGCTTAATTTTTTGCTTATGATAGAATACAAAAACCTATATAACAACAGTTTTAAAAGTACAATGAAAACAAGAAATTCATTTACTATTTAAACATTTATTTGATTATCTGTTTGATTTCTGGAAAATAAAGGTTCCTTGAAGATTCTAGTCCAGAACATGCTGAGAAATTCTGTCCTGTCTTTTTTTTTTTTTTTTTTAACTCTTCTGTTCCATCTTGACCAGTAGTTCTCTGGATATTCTCATGACAGCAGTTGATGCATGTAGTGTGAAACACAGAATTCTCAAGGGTTGTCATCAACATAGGTACCCTGATGATTTGAGATTTGATGTTTTTGGTTGATATGAGTCACCTGCTGAAGACATCAAACCTCTGTAAGACCAGCTGAGGACTAGTTGAATACTTAATCCTTGGAGTGAGCAAATGGAGAACAGCCATCTTTATCATGGTGTCCACAACTATCTGGATTTTATGTATTATTGGACTAAGCTATGGAGAGATTTGAAGGTTTTTCACTTACATCAACTAAAATGACCGAAGCTAATGAATGGATTCAGTATTTTGTATACTCTTACTTGTTTTTTCTCTACAATCGATTATTAAAAATGAGGGCAAGCATTTTGTCTACAGTAAACTTTGGGAGTATTCTATTCATATTGGTATCCAGAACCAGAAGATTTGGCATTAGGAGGCAAAAAGAGAAGCAACAGAGGTAAATACTTTCTATCTTTCTCTAAAATAATAGTGTCTAAACATGACACCATTAATTTTCTTCTGTATGGTTTATTTCACTAAAAATAATAAACAACTTAAAAACAATTATTTTCATTTCACTCATTTATTATGTAGTTTTATAATAACTATATATTACACTTCTTAAAGACTGAGAATCAGGGTATCTTCTACACTAGAGGAGTAATTGCTCAAATAAATCAGTCCTCTCAATAGTTGCAATACTATCAATCATCAAACTACTGGTGTATAAAATCATTTTGTTTTTCCAATTTTTAGAGAATAGCATATTTTATAAATGTGTCCCTTAAACACTTTGTGTATTAGGTTCCCAGAGCTGCCATCACAAATTACCATAAACTAGGTGGCACAAAACAATGGAATTGTTTTGTCTCAGAGTTCTGGAGGTTGGAAGTCCATAGCTACAGTGACAGCAAAGGCCTGGCTCTCTCCAAAACTTGTAAGAGAGGTGCCTTTCTTACATCCTAGCTCTGGTGTTTGCTGGCGATCTTTGGCATTCCTCGGTCTGCAACTGCTGCACTTAAGTCCCTAAGTTATCACACGGGATCTCTCCTTGTTTGCCTCTGTCCTCCTACAAGGGCACCAGCTCTACTGGATAATATCCCACCCTACTATTCCAGTATGACCCAACATCCCTTAACTAATTACACCCTCAATGATGCTATTTCCAACAAGGTCATATTCTGATGTACTGGGGATAAGACTGAAATACATCTTTTTTAAGACAAAATTCAATGCTTAAAAACTTGGTATCTTTTGAAACATATAGGTCTACAGAGAAAAAATATCATGACTAGGTTTGAGACTTATTTTTGCTTGAATTTTATTTCTCCATTTGTTTTGAGAATGATGAGAAACCAAGATGGCAAATCTGTTGTATAAGTTTAGAACAAAACTCACACAAAACATTGTAAATCTCAACTGGAATGTTCTGTACCTGTTACATAACTCTTCGATTCAATATGAGCGTAGTAATAAAATGGCAAAAAAAAAGCATCATTTTAAACAATATCACATTGTCATCGTTGAAACCTTACAACGAGGTGAACAGGTAAGAGCCCAGTTTTGTTGAAAAGAGTATTAAAATCAAGAGAATCACCAGTTTATATACTGTTGATACTATAAGTAAATGGAAAATGAAATGTCTATTACAACATGCCAGTTTTTTTATTTTCTGTTAAATTGACTTATTATATATTAGAATATATTATATAGCCTTATTTATCTTAAGAATAAATGTAGTTAAACAATAACTTGATTCTTTCAGAGTATTTAGCATAATAGTATAATAATAATCATAATAAAATAATAGTATGATAGTACAATAACAATTTACCATTTAAATTATTAGTAATAATTGCATAATAGTAAAAATTTATCTTTGTTTGCATTCACAGATGTAAATATACGCACTAATTTTATTGTCTATTCTTCATTGCCTCTTTTACTTGAAAAAAATATTTTTCCTAAGAAAATATCAAGGAATTATCTATTTTGCTAGGAAAGGGATAAATAGTGTAGTTGTAGGTGGAAATCTCAAGGTAGCTTGCTATACAGAATTGTAGATTTAATTTTGATCTTTAAAATTTTTAGTTCAACATAGATACACTATGTAGTTCTGTGCTTAAAAATAAAAACAAGCCTACTATTTTTATCTCACTGTGTTACCATTTTATTATAAATGAAGAAGAGCTCAAATGTCCCTTTCGATAGTACCTCGGAAACCATAGCAACTGCCTGTTTATATTACCTGTCTTCCCTTCCTCTTCATAAACCTTTCCAACAGAGTGAAGGTACATTTTAGTTTTATTAGGCCATAAAACTTGGTGCAATACATTTCATCCTTTTACGAATTGTCTTGAGAACATTTTAATTGCATTTCATTGTGCCTTGGTGTCAGATAAGTTCTTTTATGACCTACACTTCAAACCTCACTCATTACTCTTCTCAGTTCCTCCACTAATGAGCAATATTGTATTTTATAAGGTCTTTTGTCAGTTCTGAAGCTGTAAACTTCTCTGTGCAAGTATTTCTGCTTATGTGTGTTTGTGTTTTATCAGCACGTTTCAATCTCGCTCTTCTGCTCCTGTTCTTCACTGTTATACATCCCTAATACACGTCTCCATATTTTACTTTGACAAATTTCCCTTGTTTGTTCTCCCCTTACTAAAAAACTCCTCTACAGTCATTCTGAAAATGTCACTTTTGATGAAAACAATCAATATTAATTTGCACAAATTAAAGAATTGGTTATAATTCTTTGATGGTTGGCATTGTGGAAATTGTGTGGAATAGAAAGCAAATGAAAATCTGGCTTCCTGCAGTAAACCATATAGAATGTGGATGTAGTGCGGGAGTGTGTGTTAGGAAAGAGGATGAACTTGATGGTGCCTGGCAAAGGATGGAGGACAAACAGACTACAAATAAAGCTTCAAAAGGCAATACTTCCATGGGAAAAGTCAATCTTTGCTATGCAGGGCAGGACAATTTAGAGACAATAAGAAACTAAAGCTATGCTATTTTTGCTTTGTTATTGATATTGCTTTTGTTTCATTTCCATCTGCATTGCGCTTATACAGGTCCAAGAATAAATTTTCCTTTTTGTTAGGCAAAGCTGATTACCTGGGGAGGATATTAAGACTTCAAGAAGGGCATCCATGGATCAGTGACAGAAAGAAAACATGCTCATTGACGCCTCCAGAAGAGATGCTCAAGTCTGCAAACAAAGAGTGAGGTGTCCTGAGCCACATAGAAACTCTGCCATCCCCAGGATGGGTGAACGTGTAACCAGAGTCTGTGCGAGTCACATAGAAACTCTGCCATCCCCAGCATGGGTGAGTGTGTAACCAGAGTCTGTGCGAGTAACATAGAAACTCTGCCATCCCCAGGATGGGCGAGCATGTAACCAGCGTGCGTGAGAGTCACAGAAACTCTGCCATCCCCAGGATGGGCAGTGTGTGACCAGCGTGCGTGCAAGTCCCCAGGGAGAGAGTGAAGGGGAAGCTTGGGCCACCTTGCAGGTGGGAGCACAGCCATTGCTCACAGGCTGTGATGTCTGAAACAGACTTCACTGTGGCAGAGAAGCCAGAACGACCGATAACAGAGCAAATGAAACAGAGAGAAAGAATATAATTTGTTTCTACCTTTTTTTGAAAAATGAGAGAAGGAAATGAAATAAAAATTGGAATCTAATCTGTTTAGTTACAACATGTGTGATTGATAGCCATACCTGTATCTGTCATTCTAAATTTACATGTATGCATACTTCCTAATTTTATGTATGTGCGTATGTGCGTACCTTTTTCCTAACATAATCTTCAAAACATGGGCAGCTTGCACAGGGCAATAACAGAATGAGAGAAAAGGTACAATTATGTACAGCTGATCACAGGAGAGCAGCTCATTGTTGAAGTTTGCACAGGCAGGAATTTAGCTACTTTGTTCACCATTTTTTTTCCTTTAAGCACATTTAACAACCAGCTAATTGTTTTATCTTCTCTCTTTTAGATCTATAGGAGATATAAAGTTGTTTATTCGAAGTGTTGCTCTTTTTTTTTTCCTTCTTACTCATTAACAAGGATTCTATTAACTGCTAAAGGCCATACTGAAAAAAAAGATTTAAATTATAATAAAATTGATTTGAGTTTCATTGAAACAAAATCATACCAAAGTGACTTCTCCTTAGAGTAAAATAATAAAAACTGATATTTCACCTTTACTGTTAAAGTATTTCCTCAGTAATATGTCTGTGAATATACTATCAATTATACCCATGGTTAGAATATCACACCTCTATCTCCTCAAAGAAATTGTTCACTGGGAATATTTATAGATTTTTTCTGTTTTAGATTTTTTAACTATTTGTAGCTCAAAGAGAATATATATCTATGTATATTCTGAATATACATATTCAAACAGTATATATATATATATATATATATATATATATATAATTGATTTGTCATTATTCTTTCACTTTTAAAAGTATTTCTTGATTACCTGTTACATAAAAGTTTTTTGTAGTGTACTATTGAGAGAAGATACCCGAGAAGGGTGAGGTCCAGGAGAACAGGTCTTCTCAAGGAGACCACAAGGATACACCTGCAGGGTCCTCTCCATGGTGTCTCAGCCCTTAGGAATTTGTAAACTTAATTTCCTGGAACTTAGCAATTTCCAAGTTCTGTGAAATCCTGCAGTGCTATAGGGGCTGGAATGGCATCTCCTGCTTGATTCAAACTGGCCAATGAGAAGGGGACCTGTGGAGTGGAACTTTTTGACTGTCGATAAAAAGGGAAGACCAAGCCAGTCGAGGAGTGCAGCCATTTGGAATTCTTCTATGCCCTAAGCTCCCAGCTGGTGAATAAAGCCCTTACTCTTATATTAAAAAAAATTTAACAGGTCCTGAGGTATGAGCTGCACCCACCTCGCTCGGCTCCTGCAGGGGAAAGAGACACACTGAGATCCCAAGGACGGCAGAGGGTGGGTGGAGGGAGGACGCTGGAGCCAACCTCGCCTCCGGGTTGGTTACAGGTGGATTTCCTTCTTTCTTTTCATGTCTTCCTTCTTCCTGTTTTTCCTCCATAAAACAGAATAGAACCTCCACAGCTGACCACCTCCCTGCACTGACCACCTCCTTAAATGGACCTAATTGTCCAAGAGTGGACAGGCACACGTCCGTATCAGTACGGTACACCTAGTTCCTTATGCTGGGGTGGTCAACTTACAGAGATTCTACTGCATATAAGAATAATCAAAGCTGGGCAGCGCCTGGACTCAAAGGAGTAGGGCGCCGACCCCGTATGCCGGAGGTGGCGGATTTAAACCCAGCCCCGGCCAAAAACCGCAAAAAAAAAAAAAATAAAATAATAATAATAATAATAAAAGCCATCTTTCACTGTGAGGGTTAGATTCGCAGCACAAGCCTACACAAATCCGTCTCCGCTGTGACTTTGACATTTCACACTCACAGCCCCTCTTACACCCCTCCTGTCCCTGGATTACATCACGAAGAAGGATGTCCCCTGCAAAGCTCCCAAAGCCAGGGTTTTTTGTTTTTGTTTTTGTTTTTTGAAAGATCATCCAGCTTGGCTACCACATACTCGATCCAGCTGCTAGGAAATGCAGTGGGTTTAGGGACCACAGTTCGGCTTTCGTCACAGCGGGCTGGGTGCTGCTCGGGCCATCAGCAGCACGGCTCTGATGGACATCTCGGGCCAGGACCGCTGTGCCCACACTGGAGCGCAAACCCAGGATCCGGAAGCAGAGCAGGCCAGGAGCCGCCAGCACCGCCGCCTTGGCCTCTACCTCCCAAAGCCAGTGTTTCTCCTGCTGGCTGCGGGGCAGGCCGTACAGACGAGGTACAGTTCCTCCCCGCCTGCGGGGCTGGTGTAACATCCGTGCCATCCCAGCCCCTCGGCCCTCCGTGCCTCACTCTTCCAAATGGATGGGCAGATTCTGAGCTCTGTAGAGACAAGAATGCTATTCTGTTCATCTCTCCTGACCCACAGGCTCTGTGCCTAGAAAGTCTCAAAGAGTGATTGCTTCATATATTATTTTACCTCATTTCCTTAGGAGCCGCTAACAAAGGATTTGATAATGTTAAAATTTTCTCCATGAAAATCTTGCCTATCTTTGTTGGATTTATACCCAGACACCTCATATTTTAGGTTCTGATTTCTCATGTTTTAATTGATGAGTATGACCATACATATTTATGGGGTATAAAGTAATGTTTTCCAATTTGGGTTTTTTTTTTTTTTAAGAGATGGATCTTGCTCTATTGCCCAGTCTGGAGTGCAATGGCGCAATCACAGGTCACTGCGGCCTTGATCTCCTGGTCTCAAGCGATCCTCCTGCCTCAGCCTCCCAAATACCTGGGACTACAGGCATGTGCCACTTTGTCCAGCACCGATGTTTTTGTCTTTAATGCCAGCTTTTAATTGTTTGCTACTGATATACAGAGATGCAGTTGATTTTACAAAGAATCATCTCCTCAGATTTCTTAGTAATTCTAATACTTAATATGCAGATTCTTCTGGGTTTATTATGTAGAAAATTATATTATCAGTGGAAAGAACATTTTTTCTTCCTTTCCAAGCCATATTTTCTTTTTTTTTTTATTAAGTCAAATACACATAGATCATGAATACATTTATGCATATGTAGGGGACAATGTGTTGATTCTTTTTTTATACAATCTGACGTCCCATGCCATATTTTCTAAAAACTTGTTTGTCCTGTCTTCCCTGAAATCTTTGACTGAGTACGAATAAAACAAAGACGAATACCAGCGGCCACAGTGGGCACCCTTGTTCGGCTTTAAAAAGAATGTCCTCCGTTAAGTCTTTGACAGAAACCCTTCATCTAAGTAAAAGTTCATTTTGTCGCCGGTTATAAAACATTTGTTTTTATTGTTTAAATAATAGCTAACTACGCACTTAATCAAATATTTGTTTTGAGTCTATTGAGATAATCTTAGGGTGTTACAAACTGAATTGTGTTCCCACAAAACGCATGTTCTGGAGCCCCGACCACTGACACCCCAAGATGGTACTGTTCATACCGACGGAGCCTTTACAGAACTGATGAGATTAAAATCTGGCCCTGAAGGTGGGCCCTAAGCCAATCAGTCCAGTGTCCTTATAAGAGCAGGTGATCAGGACACACAGAGACAGAGGGTTCGTGTGCTCATGGGGATGGCCACATGAAAAGGCGGCCGTCTGCAAGCCCAGAATAGAGGCCTCAGGAGAAACCAACCCTGCGGCACCCTGTCTTGGACTTCCAGCCTCCAGAACCAGAGACGACGAATTTCTGTCATTTGAGCCATCCCGTGTGTGGTACTTTGTTACCCTGAGCATACGGCTTTCCTCCTTTCATCTAGTCATATACGTTACAGGAAGAGATTTCAAATTTAACTCATCCTTATGTCCCTAGGACAGTGAAGGTATGTAGGGCATGTTTTTTAATATATTTTACTTAGTATTTTTTAACATCTATATTGCCAAGGGAGAGGGGGCACACTTTTCTTTCTTACATTGTTTCTATCTTGTTTGGTTATTGTAGGGGTTGAGAAAAGAAAAACAGCTCAGAGCTGTCTGAGATATGTGAGGTATGCAAAATTTATCAGGCCCAGAGAGATATGAGTGTGGGGTTTTAGTTATGCCCAATGTTTAAAGGCATTTTGTTCCTGACAAGCTGCCTCACTCATTCATTATCTTCCTGTTCTTGGAAGTTGTTATACAAAGAATCGATCCCTTATTTTATTTTCATGTAAATTATTAGTAAACAACTTAGGAACTGCCTCTTCTTTTCCTTTAAAAACCCACTTGTAATTGCTGCTGATCAGCGCACATATTCAGAGTTTGAATCCATGCTCCCTTCAGGGTCATAATTCCCAAAGTTGGCCCAAATCCACATTCTACTTGTATTGTTTGCCTCAGTTTTTTCCTTTGGCTCCACAGGTCCGAGGAAAAATTTCCCCTTTGCCCACTGAAGGTTCAGTGAAAAATTAACTAATAAAAGGCAGATTAACAGGCGAGAAGGCTTAGGAATTATTAACGATGTGTGTAAGTGAGAACCACACGGTGTTACCACCCCAAACCCCCATGGGCTACAGAAGCTTATATGGCCTCTTTCATGGGGAGGAAGAAGGGGAATGCAGACAATTATTTTGAGAGATATTAAGTGATTATTAGGGGGAATGAATGGACCCAACAGGCAAGCATTATAGAACAAAATATAAGATCTTGAAGAAAAGGAAGATGGTTTCTTATATCATCTTGAGGTTTCAGAGAGAAAGGGGGCTTAGATTGTGACAAAACAGGTTATGGGAGGGTCTGCAAAGGTGGTCTTGTTATACAGATGGAACCTCACAGGTTGCTACCCTCGGAGAAAAGACATGGTAAATGTTTCCTTCAGGCCTTTTTGTTGTCAGGCTCAGTTGATCTTTCCCAGATCTGGACAAAGGAAGTCTTGGAGAAAGTTTGGCTGCATAAGCACAGATTTTCTTTGCTGATAAAAATCTCTCCCACAAAAACAAACAAACAACAAGAAAAAAACAACTTTTAAACTATTCTTGTATTTCCAGGCCTTCCAAATAGCCATCTTGAACTATGTCAAAGAAGTAATATATTTGGGATGAAGCATTTTGGTTTTCTTTAGTTTTAGAAGAGTGCCCTTAGAATACCATGACCAAACTACTTGTGGAACACCCAGGCCCCCACCATTTGGTAAGTTCTTTATCTATAACCCACACATCACTATAAAACAGTATCTTCATCCCCATTTTCACAGGCAAGAAAATAAACTCAGAAAAATTGAGACACTTACTCAATTAAGGAAGAAGATGGGCCTGAGGGCCTAAGTGTGGACAGACTCAGTGAGGAAGCTGAAGTGCAGGGTCAACAGAAACAGACGTAAGTGGAGGATGGAGGATAAGCCCACCAGCTGGTGTGTCCTGAGTGGTAGGAGTGGAAACTAAGTGATTCTGTGTCACTGTAATTGTAGGGGACCAATAAATGCCCAGCTGGGTATCAAAAAACCCAGTGACTAGAGAGGCATCTTTCCAGTTTCCAAACTATGTTCTTGTGTCTTCAAGACCAGCTACGTGGCTCTTTCTGGGACACAATGACATCTGGTCTCACTCACTGCATACGTGTCCTGCTCTGAATCCGCATTCTTTAAAGCAATGAAGGAGGCAAACTAATACGCACACCCTCTCCCCCTCTGTCCTGCCCCTTGTAGTGTGAGCAGCCACAGCGCTGTGTCCTGCTCTATGTGACCTGCACGGGGGTGGGGAGGGCCCTCTCCCAAAGCCAACTGAGTCCTGAGTCCCCATCAGCACCCATGGGAGCACCACAATTGCTGAGATGTGGGCCTCCGGCGTTTCTGTACAACATGGACACCACCTCAGAACACTGTTAACGTATTTAATTAAGGGATAAGGGAGGGTGGTCCCTCACTGTGCTCTTTGCTTCTTCCTGGGGTTGAGGGCATCTATTCATTTTGGGTTCCTGAGCCGTGAGCTACAGAGAAAGGGTAGTTCTGGGGAAAAGGAAACTCGAGGCAGGCATTGGAGACATTGCTGGATCTTTCTAATGATCTTTGCTATTACTCCTAAAAACCTTCCCACCTCCTCCCTGTCCCCTTCCTCTCACTTGAGCAACTCAGAGCTCAGGGTAACATGCTCGCATAAGGAGCCCACTTGGGTCTCTGGGCAGCCATTTCTAGCAAACTGGCAGAGAAGTCTCAGCCACGGCCCATTGCATGAGGGCTAAGTAGCAGCCTGGGAAAGACTAGCCCATCCTGTTGCGGCTCTCACTGGGTGCTCTGAGGGAAGAAGGAGCCAGGCATAATGGGCTGGTGGCCAGTGTGAGGGGCACAGGTAGTTGGGTTTTTTTCCCCACTGGCCTCTTCTGGGTTTTGTGAAGAGCCAGGAGTCTGAAAGTCACAACTCAGAAAACCATTTCATGGAAGTTTTATAATCATTGAATAACCAGCAGCGCTCTTTCAGGGCAAGAGGACAAGGAAAAGACTCTCCCTCCACCCTGTTCAGGCCAGGACAACAACCAGGGAGGGCAGAGCATGGGGCAGGGGCTGGAGGAACCAGGCCAGAGGCAGACCCTTGGGCAGGTGCACCTTCAATGCAATCCTGGGACTCCCAGAAAATCAGGAAGGAGGAGCTGTCTGGCTCCAGGTGTGTTAGCCAGGACTGATTCTTCCTTGCTCTTCTCATCCCCTCATCCCACCATTGAACTTTGCCTCTGTTCTTCTCCTTGCCTGAAAGATCCTCTAGTCTTTTTCATGGCCCCTTTTCTGAGTTTAAACATTATTTTGGAACCAATCATTGCAACGCATCCCTGAGGGAAGAATTTTGGTGTTTGCTGTCTCTGCTGACTCTTGCTCACAGTGGCTGGTTCCCTTATATGGTCTTTGATTTTGAATTAACAGAATGGAAGTAAAGTTGGAATTAGAAGTTCAAGGAGTACTTCAAAAGTTGTTTCAAAAATTCAATGAATTCAAAGACAAAATCTCCAAAGATTTACTCATAATGACATAAGAAATTGTAGCCCTCAAAGATCTGAGAAATACCATAGAATCCCTCAGGAAGATATTGGGCTAAGAAATGGGTGAGAGAAAGAGCTCCTTAAGATGTAGTCCTGGTGGGCGGCACCCGTGGCTCAAAGGAGTAGGGTGCTGGCCCCATAAGCCGGAGGTGGCTGGTTCAAACCCAGCCCCAGCCAAAAACCACACACACACACACAAAGATGTAGTCCTGGCCCTCAAAAAGCCAGCAGATCAGCAGAGAATATAAAACCATCCTAAAGAATGGCCCTGATACAAAGTGCAGCCTGACATAGGGTAGAACATACCACGAGGAGGAGGTTTCATCCAGCTGGAGGGATCAAGATGGTTTCATAAAAGCACAGAAGTGTGAGTTGGGTGTTGAGGGAAAGGTGGAATTCGGACACAGAGAGAAGGAAGGCAAGAGCCTCATCCAAGGCAGAAGGGAACACCAGGAAGTCTGCTGGGATGCAGGACAGGTGAGGAACACGGTGGGGACGAGCTGGGTAAGTCTCAGGTGGCTCCGAGGAATCATGACGCTTTACACTTTATGGAGCTCTTCCCTGCCAACTGCCACAATGACCCCACCACTCAGGAATTCTTAGATAATGAAACTGGAGCTCAGAGTCTAAAGTAATTCACCCACGGTTACTCAGTGGCAAAAGTCAGTTTTAAATCAGGAAAATACAGAGTGCTTTGCTTAAGAAGGGATAAAATAGGAGTGTTGACCTGGTCCCCCGGTAGCCTGGGGCAATTTTAGAAGTTTGTTCTCCTGCATACTTTGACCATTCCCCCTGAGTAAATAATTGTCCAATATTAATTTGCATTGTAAGTAATTTCTTCTGGTAAATACCTGGCTAAACTTCAGCCTAAACTACCTTTAAAATTTCCCAAATTCTGAATTACCAGCGAGTGAATGAATGGCGTTTTACTGCTTCTTTATGCCAGGTCACCCGTACCAATTTGCAGCCTGTCGACTTCACAGCCACATTTTAACTTGTTTTCTGAAGCCTTTGGACTCGTAGTAGGGTGAATTGGGACAGCCTTTATCTTTCCCTACCTCCTGACCTCTCTTTTTATTGACTTAATTTTTATTATTGATGTTCTATTTTCAATAAGGATGAAAAAAGTGAAAGTGACTCAGATATAGCTTTATGAGCGAGCAGAATGAAATTGCATTATTACTTATTTTCTTATTTTATTTTACATTATTTCTTATTTTCTTATTTATATTCCTCCTCAAACGGTGTTGACAAAATTGAATTCGACCATTAGCAAATAACTGCCTCATGTGAGAAGTGCCTTGTTCGGCAGTAGTTTGCTTTTATTGTTGTTGTTTGGAGATTTCTGTTTTCCTGTTTGGGAATGGTATTTTCGTTTTGTTTGTTTTGTTTTTGTTGTGCTTTGCTTTGTTTGGAGCCTGGGAGGGTTGCTAAACAAATTAGTATGCAGAGAAAGTGGTCACTGTGCTCTCAGGTCCCAGGGGGGAGCCCTGCTCATGTTGGCACACTCCTGCCCAGTGCCACGGGTGCCCTGAAGACGTCTGCTACATGAGAAAAATCATCTTCATGGATGTGAACCTGGAACTTTCTAGAGCTCCTATATCTGGGGTGTCCTTCAGACACTTGAGGGCAAGAGCACTGATCAATTCATCACCATTCCCCTCATAAGGCTAAAATTAAAAATGTAGACATTATTCGAGAAAGCGATGTTTTAAGAAGTCACCGGAAACATGAAACATTGCTCCCAGGGGAAATCCACAGGTCCCTGTGAGACTCTGGTCACAGCATCTTCATCAACTGATTGAAACAGAACCTCATTTGATATCTGTTTCTGCTTAGAGACACTTTAATATGCAGAGGGTGTAAAAACTGTATATTCATTTTAGGAAAGAAAAAACATTAAAATTATAACATTCAACTCACATTTGACTTCTGCAATTATAAGAGATAAAAGATACAACATACCAGATAACAAAAGTTATCAGTACATATTGAGTATTACAGTTTTAGGGTTTTTTTCTTTTGTAAAATGTGTGTACATTTTTTGACACCCTCTGTCTGTTGCTGATTCATTAACTCACCGAACTCATGGCCAAATGCACCACAACTCACATCGGAGCAAAGCATATCTGACATTGTGGGAGGCACATCAAATCACATCCTTCTTGGGCTCCAGAATACAAGGAGCACAGCACTCTGGCACTACGCTTGGAGGGACATTTTAAACAAGAAAATCACCAACAAAATGCACAAAATTGTAAAAAGCATGACACAAAATTTAGAGGAAGATTAAAAAAGGCCAAAGCTTACCTCGTTTGACCTCAGCGGAGGCCCCAAATTGTTCGCCTTTCTGCACAAGTCCACAAACGATCTCGAAAGTGCTGTGAGTATTGATTCTATGGTTACAAATAACTGTTAGCAGGTAGGCGAATTTGCAAATATGAAACTTATGAGAAATAAGGATCAACTGAATATTGAAACCGTGTGTACGTGTGTGTACATGTATGTGCCCGTGTGTGTACACGTATGTGCCCGTGTACACGTATGTGCCCGTGTGTGTGTTCTTGTGGAAAGAATGAAGGATTTTGTCGCTGGGCAATGTCAGGGCTGTGTTCAGCCAGATCACCCACTGCCACACAGCTGCTCGTTTGCACGGCACCTTCCAACGCATCAGATAGTGGCAGCCCCTCTGGGCAGCCTCAACCTCCCAACACAGCTTGAGGAGCAGGCAGAAAAATCTGCACCTTCAATCCAAGTAAAGAAAACCCCTTTCTCCAGGGCAGGAGGCTTCACCCCATACAGGGCTTGGTGGATGGAGCACGGATACCTCTGCAGCCCCTCCTCCGCCCCTGAGTGGTGCAAACCGCAGAGCCACGTGTGGTGGTCTAATATCAGAACGTGGCAAGAACTGGCCGGTGCTGTCTGGGACAGAAGTGAAGCCTCCGAGCGGGTCCAGCCAAAGCCCTCCCTAGGGGACTGCTGCATCCCCATTTCCCTTCTCTGACCCATGTTTTGCTTCAGACCTTAGATTTTTTTCAAAAGCCTCCAGAGTGGTTTCCTAGGGTTGTAACAAATTATCACAAACGCCTTTTTCACAGTACTAGAGCCCACAAGTCTGAAATCAGGGTGTCAGCAGAGCCAGGCTCTTGGGGAGACTCCACCTCGCCTCTCACAGCTTCTGGGGGCTCCTGGCTGGCCTCAGCGTGTAGCTCTGTCACTGCGGTTTCTGCTCCATATCCACATACCCTTCTCTGTGTACCCTCATAGAGATTTGCCCTCTTCTCTTTGTATTCAAGGCCCACCCTCAATCTCACATGACTTTATCTTAACTAACAAAGCTGCAAAGACTGTTTGAAAATGAGGTCATATTCTGCAGTTTCCAAGTGGACGTAATTTCAGGTGGGGGAGACAGTAGTCAAACCACTATTGCCCATATACGTGAAGTCAGGGGAGATACTATAAAACAGCAGCGACCGTAACCATCATCTCACATCTTTTGCTCAGACCTCTGGATTACTCTCACGGTTGCCACCACTGCCTTCCTACCCCTCTCCGCAGTTTTAAGGTGCCCTTTTTTCCTATGTTCTCTGCAGGCTTAAGGGGTTTGAATCAATGGTAGCGAATAAAAAAAAGAGAGAAAGAAAAACAAACAGCAGCCCCAAGAAAAACCCTAAAAAGATTTCACCTTGAAAGTTTCTGTAAATACGCAGAACCTCATTAACAATATCTTAAATTTGCCACGACCCAAGGGCAAGTTCCAAGCGACACCATGGTCTCGGCCTTAGAATTGCATCCAGAATAAAACAGGAGGTTAGACATTAATGATCCCTTCGGCCACAACATTTCCCAGGGACTCAGGAAAACTGGCTGTGGTGAGTACCCACCTGGAGGCGCCTGCAGCCTCCAGCCCAGCTGAGCACTGGCACCTTGACCATGACGTTTCAAGTCAGCCTGGCAGGTAGACGCCTGCCTGCAACACTCCCAGAGGGGTCCTTCAGCCTAAGTCTCTGTGACAATAGTAAATGTCAAAGTCAATAGCAATGACTTTGTTGAAAATGGCTACATCTCTGAGATTAGTCGGAGATATCAATATCTGGTCCATGTCATCCTCTCTCTCACCCAGTGCACAAGCTGCAGGTGGAGTTAAGTTCTCCCTACCCCAGGTGGCCATAGGCCCGGGATTGCCCTGGCCACAGTGGCTGGATGAAGGATGAGTGTCTGGCACAAAGCCAAGGAGAAGCAATGGGATTATTTCTGGGACTCTAGGGAGAAGGGCATGTTTGCCGAGCTGGTCCCAGCCCTGCGGCCACGTGGAATTAACTTGGGAATAAACCACATTAAGAGCAGCTGAGCAGAGAATGTTCACACTCAGCTGTGCTCTGGATCTAGCTGGGGCTGAGGCTGGAAGGCGATACCACCGGACTTTCAGTACAGGAAGCAGCAAACTCCCTTTTTTGCTGATTTGAGTTGGGTTTTTTAATCACTTGCAACAGAGAAGCTCTACTAAACGTGTCACCATAGAAAACCAGCCAAGAAGGGCATAAGTGGTGACCCGTCCAGCAGGTGTGGCTCGGTCTCTACTTTCTCCCTTCCTCCTCAGTAGGACAAAGGAGAGAAGTCTGCACCAGCGCTGGCACCGCCACCTCTCCAACCATCCAGGAGACACTGCTTTGGCTCTCGTACGCCAAAGCCTTGGGAGGCCTGTGTGTGTCTCTCCCGGGCTGCTCCTGCCTGTCCTGCTCAGAATCTCGTGTCCACTTCAGACAGCCTGGGCCTCCCTGTGGCCGCCACAGCCCACAGACGCTGAGTCTCCACCCACTTACCAGCTGCAGGTCCAAGGCAGCCTCTGTGGTGAGTCGCATCCACCTGTCCTGGTAGATGAGGGGCAGCAAAAGAAAGCAAGCCCTGTGCCTGGCGGGGCCACCCAGCACCGCAGGTTGATGCCCCCCAGCCAGCCCACTTCTGAAGGGGCCTCATCTCGCCTGCACCCACCCAGCCTGGAGGGGACAACTGAGCAGACGCCTGCCCAGCCACTGGCCGGGTGAGCCAGCCCTCCCCTCCTGTTCTTCCTGCCTGGAAGGGCCTTGTAGGGTACAGCTCCAGCCTGTGCCCTCCTGCCCCTGATCCAGCCAAGCCTACCCCTGCTCCGCATCAGGCAAGGATGTCTGAGAGGAGGCGTCCGGGCTCGGTTGCTGCCTGTTCAGGGGGAAGGACGGAGACAGGGAACGTGTGCCTGACGCACGGCCGAAGGATCAGATTCTGAACGTCAAGGGCTGGATATTCAGTTGTCCTTCTTCACATTTTTTGTGTCATTTTTCTTACTCCGTCCCACCCACAGGGAGAGATGAGAGCAGAGCCATCCGGAAGAGCACTCTACAGTGGCACTCTGCTCATCCAGGTCGGTGCCACCTCGGGTGGGGCGAGCACCCACAGGGCCAGTGGGCCTGAGGAAGGTTTCAATTCATTTCATTTCCATTAACTTACATGCAATTAGCCATATGTAGCCGATCTGCTATACCGGACAGCACAGAGCGAGGGTACACGCCTTAGACTCACCGGGCCAGAGAGAAAGCCATAATCACAAGTACACACGCTCCCCCTGCCCAGGTGCAGCTGGGAAGGGCTGCACAGCTCTGCACACTCCATCTGGAACACGGGCTCTGGTGCTCAGCTACTTCACACGCAAGGCTCTCCCGTCGTCACCCATAGCCACGGCTGCTGGTGCACGTTTTGGAGCTCTGCACACCCCACTGTCCCGTAATATCTCCTGCAGGGGTGCACACCGTTTCCAAGAAACAGATCCTTACCCGAGGTCTCTCTCCTACAGAAAGCTTCCTTGTTTTCCTTGGAGAGTTGTTTTCCTTAGCATCAGGGGTGGCCCACACCTCAGGAGCCTTTAGCACCGGAGGTTAGGGATCAGCAGGAAACAGTTCCACAAAAGCTGATTCTCTCAAGCTCAAAGAGGTCACAGAGAAGCACAACCAGCCAGCCAGGCTTATTTTCTTTGGGAAGTGTCTGTCATCCAGGCCTCCGTGGGGAGTCTGTGCAGTGGAGCCCAACTCAGGACCAAGGTGCTCCCGAGCAGGCCCATGGAGGCTGCGTTACATAATAACCCTGGGGGTGGGAAGGCCTCAGGAAGGCGGGGAAACCCCCTACCTTATGCTCCAACTCTGAGTTCTACAACCACAAGCCCACAACGCTGCACCCCTGCTCTCTCCCACATAGAGGGGGAGGAGGGAACAGAAAGTCACTGACCACACCCCCGACACCACTCTGGGCTGGAGGCTGATGACTGTCAGGGGAACGCTCAAAACCTGCATCTGTGTGGGCTTCCGGTACTTTCTCATAGTGTCTCACTTGAGTCCTCTGGAGCTGATGGCACTGTCACTCACCATCCTGCAGTGTGAGAAGAGAAGGCTGCGTCTGCAGGGCTCAGCACGCTGTTGATGTCACATGCCATGTTCGGCGTCACAGGGCAGGTGCACGGTCTCCGGAGCCCAGGGCGGTGTGGGGCCGGGCAGGGCACGGCAGAGGGAGGGAGGAAGTGGTCATGGGGGGAAACTAGCAAGAACTTAAGACATATCCACGCCTTCCATAGCACTGAACTTGTCAGGACTCAAGGTGGTTGGTGCTCTTGGCCTGCACGCTGCCTGCCACCCACCCACAGAGGAAGTCCCTGTGGTCACATGCAGGTCACGTGGCCCTGGGGCTCCGACAGTATTTTCAGTTTGCCAAGTTTTCTGTACATGATCTCATTTGATGCTCTGAGGGACTCAGGTCAGGGATGTAACCACGGCCCCCACTCAGTGGGAAAGCCACAGCACAAAAAGAACAAAGATGTTATTATTTTTTTTTTTTTACTAATTTCTTACTTTTTTTAAGAGACAAGTTCTCGCTATGTTGCCCAGGCTGGAGAGTAGTGGCTATCCACAGGCACTATCAGAACTCACTACAGCCTAGAACTCCTGGGCTCAAGTGATTCTCCCACCTCTGCCTCCCCGATGGCTGAACTACAGTCAAGGGCCACTGCCCCAGGCTAAAGAGCGTGCATTTTAACCTCTGCCTCCCAGTCGAGGCTCTTTCTTTGCGGACACGGTCCCACTGCAGCTCCAGGAACTCCTCCACATTTCCATCTTCCTGCTCCTCTCTGGCCATCCCTGCAGGAGAGGGCGGTGTCTGGCTGTCCTTTGCCTCTCTACTCCCTGTCCTCGACTAGACGTTGCCCCTTCTGAGCGAGTTGAGGGAAACTCCAAGAGCACCCACCTTCTGCCCATGCTGCCCTCCTCCCTGGGGCTGGAGCTAGACTATGCTGCCAGCCTGTGTTGTGTCAGCAAAAAGCCCAGCCTGGCCCAGCCACCCGCCCATCTGTCCAGGCTTGTCTCCACCTGTCATCATATTCTCTCCACCCCGGGCTGTTCTGCAGAGTTTCATGCGGGCACCACGGCTGGGCCCTTCCACCCTGCAGCCAGCACTGGAGCTGGGGGGGGGAGGGGCTCCCCGGTGATGTCCGGGGAAACAGCTCCAGGAAGGTCACTTCCTTGTCACCTTCTGGACACTTCCTTCCTCCTCTGCTGCGTGTCCCCTCACCCGAGGACCTGGAAGGGTGGGCAGCCTGGCCCCTGCCCAAGCTTGCTGAGGCTGCTTCCTGAGGGCAGAACAAGCCCAGATGGTTCTGGGCCTGCTAACCAGCACCTCCCCCAGGAAGGCAGCCTCAGCCTGGGTGTGATCCCTCGAGCCGGGGGAGCGGGGGGGTGTTCTGGGAGAGGCTCAGCATTCCCAGAAGCCACCTGAATACACGTGCCTCCAGCCCTGCTTCCCTGAAGGCCTCACTGGGGCCACACCACCCTGCCCATCCTCCTGGCGGCTGCCAGTGGGAGGCAGGAAGACCTGGGCCACCTTGCCCCCAAGCCCCTCCCGTCTACACCTCCACCCGCCACTCTGCCCTTAGGTTCCCTCCTGCATGTGGGAAGCCAGAGTGCTCGCCTGGTCCTCCTGCCCCTTCATCCACTCACGGGCACCTGCTGCGCCAGGCACTCTGCGGGGAGCTGGGCGTATACTCATAAGCAAACCACCCGGCCCTGCTATCTTTGAGCTGACTGTGTCCTTCTCAAAGGACATCACTGTGGCTCCGTGCGTGACACAGGGCTCACACAGGTCCAAACATCTGTGTCCCCGGCGTAATTAACACACGTCCTTGTGCTCAGATGGTGCAGGGTCAGCTCTTTGTAAACTATAAAGGGATTATAATCATGTCAATTTGACTGTGGCCAGGACAGAGCCACAGCTCTGCTAGGCAGCCCCAAACGGAAGAGAGGGGAGGCTCAGCCCTGCAGGGAGAGGTGCTGGCCCCGGGGAGGTCTTTGTGCTCAGAGTCAGGTCAACTCTCCTGCCACTGCCCCAGGCCAGCGGCTTTGTTGCTCTTTGTAAAGTTCTTCACCTTTTTGAAGTCAGCTACTGTGAAGGCTCTGAGATTCCACTGACCTCCTTCCGAGCCTGCCCCGGGGTCCTGCACTCTCGCCCTCTCTCAGGCTGAATGCTTTCCATCTCACTGAGTCACCCACCTGGGAACTTGAGTGCTTTCCCATTTTCTCTGCCCCTAAGGCAAATATGACTGACAGGCCTTGGATGGGTTAATGGATTGATTGGTCGATTGATTGATTTCTGGCCACAGTCACCATCTTATTCTACAGAGCAGCTCATTTGCAACGATGAGATCACCACGCTGGAAATACTGATCAGCATGGAAAGGCCCGGAAAGGCCAGGAAAAGGGAGTGCGGGCTCCAAGGCTGCCAAGGAACGTGCTTTGCCGAACGCCGCGTACAGACACAGACAGGCAAGACCACCCGACAGTTTCCTTCCCAATAAGCCCTTGGAGGAAAAGCTAAGACCTGCTCCTGTGACACTTTGGAAGCCAGTTCTCTTGTCCTCTGCAGCCCTGTTTGTACGAGGGGCTTGAGTCAGGGTGCTGGGCTCACCAGCTGTGTCTGGGCCTGCCCACCGGGCTGCACCTGGCAGACGCTGCACTTGGCTGAGGCACCTGGTTAGGGATGAACCAGCACCACGTGTAAGGCACAGATCACACCCTCACACAGTCATCAGTATGACAGGGGCTGTGCCCAGGGGATGTGAAGTGCTCAGAGCACCTGCCTTCTGCAGGCACCAGGCCCCCGCCTGCACCCATCTGCTCTCCCCCTGTCGCCAGCCATCCTCCGTCAAAAGAACGGGCCACCCTACAGAAGCCACCAGGCACCCCTCACCTCCGCCAGCCCAGCCCTGCAGTCGAGGGTTGCATGTGTGTGTGTTAGTACATATGTGTGTGTTTGTGTGTATGTTTGCACATGTGTGTGCGCGGGCAAGAGCAGGCCCTTTGCTGATACCCGAGAGCTGGAATGCCCACCTCCCTCCTGGCAGGGATTGAGACTTAAACACCCAGAGTGAAGAGGGCGGTTGGTGGGGAGACAGCACTGGCAGGAAGTCAGGCGTACAGCTGGGCACACCCTGGTTGTGTGACCATGAGAGTGACACTCCAGCCCTGAGTCCCACGGAGAGCTAAGGTATCAGGGCTGGACATGACACACAGAGACCCTGGCCCCACACACGCAGAAGAATGAGAACAGCTGACCGCGCCATGATCTGGAGGAGGACCAGGAGGGAGAGATTTAAACACCATCTCCAAGGAGCAAGAAGGCGCCGAGGACTCCGGACCCCAGGAGAGGAGGAAGAGCCTCCTCCCTCGCAGGACCTTCCCCACACAAGAGGGCACAGCCACCCTCACGCCACCGAGGAGCCGATTGCCTCCTCCCGGGAGCACCTCACCTCACCCTGGATGGAACCCCTCGTGACCTCCCAGGTCCCCGTCACATGAAGCACCATAGCTGACACGGCCAGGCTGTCCCCATCCTTGTGAGCTCCAAGTCCTCACTGGTTTTTGAACAGGCCTCCTCAGTCAGAACCAAGGGCTGCGAGAAACACTTCTCTGCTCTGGACACACAGGGTCGGGGCTACCAGATGACAATCATTGCCCCAGATCTGTGGATCTAGAGAGACCCCACCCAGCCAGCTAGAGGATGAGTGGTGTTCCAGGGAAATGCAGACTGACAGGCTTTTCCCGTCCACTCAGGGAGTCGGCCCGCTGAGCAGTTGCTCAGGCCCCAGAGCTGACGTGGATGGCAGGCAGCTTAGCTCCTGACGGGCTGAGCAGGAGCAGGAGACCCCTCACTCTGGTCCGTGGCCAGTTTCCTCTCGGATGGAGACCAGGAGTGAGATCCCAGGAGGGGAGGCGCACAGCAGCAATGCTGACCCTCGCTGAGGACTTTGGAGCTGAAGTGACCCACTGCCCACAGCCATCTGGTGCAACGTCCCCTCAACTACTGACCTCCTCCGTCAACATGGCCCACAAGGCAACCTCTGATGCTGGATCCAAGAAGCTGCAGTGCGGCAGCATCCCCTGCCCAGCTGAACTCCTCTCCAGGGTTCACTGAGCATCTTCACACCTCCCCACCCCCACAGGGGTCAGAGAAGGCCTCGGAGAGCACAGGAAATGCCAGGACTTGCCACCATTCGGAAGCAGCCAGCCAGCAACAGTGAGAGGTGGCAGGGGCATTTGGCCTCTGTCACCCATTGTGCACTGGTCTTTGTTGGAGACTCTGCTGTGCCTCCAAAAAGACACTATCTTGGGGGGGGCACCAAGGTCCTGAGGGAAAGGAACTTGGCTGGGGGAAGAGCAGATGTGTTGGCTAAGCCCACAATGCTAATTCCTTCCCACAGGGCTTCCCATTAGGGCCTTCTGAGCCCTTCGGAGGCTGAGAGGGGCTTGTGGGGAAGATGAGGGGCCTGCACAGCCTTCTCAGTTCCCAGCAGAGTATGTTCCAGAGCTAGGTCAAAGCCTCTCGAGCTGGCCCCACTTGACTGACCAAGGGGTCTCCTCTCCCGTGGAGCACGGTCTTGGGGAGCATGCTACCCCCACCTGCTCATCCCCCAACCCAGGCTGGCACTCACATGCACCCCCCCCCCCGGGCCTCTCCCCCACCCACCCCACGCAGACCATAAGCTTTGAAGGGGATAAATCTCTGAGTGAACAGACTTCTGACTCAGGCAGGGAGAGTCCGACAGCTTCCCAGTCCAGAATTGCTGGGTTGGGCAGAACGCAGCAGGGCGGGGCTGGTGTGGCGTGGCCATCGGCCTGGCCCTGGCTCTTTGACGCTGAGCTGCGTCTATATCTAATCTGTGGCCTGTATAGCACTAGAAAGTGCCATCTCCTCAGAGCAGCTGTCACCCCCCAGCACTGTCTGGGACATAAGCTGCACTACCACATAAGGCAGTCTCATGTCCAGCTTCTGCAAGTCTGTCCATCTTCATGGCCACCAGGAACACAAGGAGGTCACACACGAGCCGAAAATGCAACTCAGCTGGAAATGCAGCCTCCGGCGCAGAAGGGCACCAGCGTGTGCTCCTCGCCATTCCGTGGTTTGGGTGCCCCAGACCGGGCGTGCCCCTCCTTCCAGCCTCACGGGTAGGAGGCCCCGGGCAAGACTTGGGGCCAAACCAGAGGATGACCCAGATGGCTGTTGCTGGGATTCAGACATTCACCACCATGTGTTTTTAAACTTTTGGCCAGAAGCCTTAGAAGCACCAGAATTCCAAATGACCCCCACGTCACCGGCCCCCCTTCATTTTCCTCGTCTTCCCTGCCCAGAGTACACACTGACCTCGTGGCTGCCCACACACTTGTGGGGAGCACCTCACTGGGGGCTGAGCCCCAGTCGCTCCATAGGAGTTCCCAGAACATGTGTGAGCAGGAGCTGCACTGCAGCAGGCCGGGCAGTATCAGCAGAAGTGGAAGTGACAAGGCGTTTAGCAAACATTAAACCCAGGAAGCGTGAAAGGTCTTGGAGTGTCCTTAAATAAACATGTAGAATGACTGAGAGGGCAGAATATGAAATGGAAAGGGATGTGTAAACACTTTCTGTGGGCGGGAGAGGCTTTGTCATTCTTCCAGCTTCTTCTGGTCATAAGGAGATGAGGGAGCTGGGTGAGGTCTGAACGAGGCCGCCGATTGCTTAAAACAAAACTGCCCTTTGTAAGACAAGCTGCAATCAGCCGGCGGAGGAAAGGGACTGGGTCTCTGTGCACCTGGCTGGGCAGTGTGGATTTGATATTCCTGCTAGGCATGGCCAGGGTCTAGGATGCCCCAGGGTACTCCTGGAATCGCCTCCCACATGCCCCAGCTGGAATGGTCCCCAGGCACACCAGCACCAGAAGGGGTGACCGCGGCTGAGAGGGACGGTGGCCTCAGCTCTGCCCTCAGCAGCACCCACATTTCCAGGGAGTTCTGGGCACACAAGGAGGAATGAGGGCTGCAGGGGAAGAGGGGTGAGGGCAGCCAAAGCAAGGGCAATGACAGTGGTGGAGCAGGGAGACCCCAACTCAACAGTGTCACAGGCGCGCAGTACCTGCCAGCCCCGCACCGCTCCCCCGGGCTCTCTATGGCTGATTTTCAGGGGGTCATTTCCCACAGGGCTCCACTCAGCCCTGGGAAGGGGCAGTGGGATACAAGCCTGAGTCGGGGGCGGGTGGCCAGCAGCCCACCAGTGCAGGAGCTGAGTCCCGGCAGTGTCACCAGTGACAGTGTGGGGTCCTTTCTCCTGCGGCACCACAGGGTCAGGCTGCTGATAAACTTCCCAGTCAATGCCTCGTTGAGTCCTGACATCATGGGTGCAGAGGACAGGGTGTCAGGGGAGGGGCGTGTCTGCTGAAGCCACCACGTTCACGCTCGGACACGACTCCTCCCCTAAATATACACGTGCTCATACACAGTCGCACACTACCTCTCCCCAAACACGCACACACTCACACCCTCTCTCTCATGGGGGGCCCTCAGCTACGCCCTCTCCCTCTGGCAACCGGGGCCTGAAGAACTTACCAAGGCAAAGCCCGCCAGCAAGGTGAGTAAGGAAATAACAAGTCATCAAGTGTGAGGGCGATGACAGAGCCCCCACGACAGGCTCCGCCCCTGCCAGTGTCTGCAGGCTCATTCC
>CAUYRH010139364.1:0-19329 GCA_963574655.1 Perodicticus potto | reverse complement strand
TGATGAGACATATGTAGAATATAGAAAGGATATGGCAGAGCTTAAGGAAATGAAGGTGACAATCAGGGAATGTAAAGATGCAGTAGAAAGTATCAAAAAAAGAACAGACCATGGAGAAGAAAGAACTTCAGAATTAAGACTATGAGTTAACATAGATAGTTACAGAGTCAGAAAAGAAGAGAGAAAAAGCAGAGCAGGCTCTTAGAGAACTACAAGACTTTATGAAGCATTCAAACATATGAATAATAGGAATTTCTGAAGGGAAAGAAGATGGTCCCAAAGGTATGGAAGCACTACTGGAGACTATCATAAATGAAAACTTCCCAAGTTTTACTAACGATCGTGATACACTTCTTTCAGATAGGTATTGAACCCTAGGTCATCTCAACTCTAACAGAGCCTCTTCAAGAAACATTGTAATGAACCAGTCCAAAGTCAAGATGAAGGAGAAAATTCTGCAAGTAGCTAGAAGTAATCCCCAATTAACCTGCAAGGGAAGAGCCATTGGGATGACAACAGACTTTTATACTGAAACTTTCCAAGGCAGGGGAGCATTGTCATCCATCTTCAACATCCTTAAACAAAATATTTTTTATCCCAGAATCCTGTATTCTACTAAACCTAGCTTCAAAATTGATGGAGAATTCAAATATTTTTCAGATATACAAGCGCTGAGGAAATTCACCACAACAAGACCAGCTCTACAGGGAATATTTAGACCTATCTCAATAGTGAACACCACAATGGACCACCACCAAAGTAAACACGTAGAAGCCAAGGGCTAAAGCTTAGCTTCCACAATGGCACAAAGGATAAAATTCTACACAACAGACTATCTCATAACAAAGATGAATATAATTCTGCCCCACTTATAAGTACTTTCAATACATGTTAATGAATTGAGTTCCTCACTGAAGAGGCATAGGCTGGCTGACTGGATAAAAAAAAAACACAAGCAATTCATATACTGTCTCCAGCAGACACACCTATCTCTGTAGGACAAATCACTACTCAGAGTTAAGAGATGGAAAACAGTATTTCAAGCAAATGGAAAGCAGAAGAAAGGAAGGGTTGCAGTCTTATTCACAGATACAAGAGGATCCAAAGAAACTATACTTATGAATGACAAAGATGGACACTTAATACTTGTCAAAGGAACAATACAACAAGAAGACATCTCAATTTTAAATATTTATGCACCTAAAATATGTGTTCCTAGATTATAAAACAGACCTTGACGGGTCTGAGTAATGTGATATCCCATAACATCATAATAGTCAAGGACTACAACATCCTCTGTCAGAACTGGACAGATCCTCTAAACAGAAACTAAACAAGGATACAAAGGACTTAAATGTGACCCTGGAACAAATGGGATTAATAGAAATATATGGAACACATGATCCCAAAGCAAAAAGATATACTTTTTCCTCATCAGCTTGTGGTGCATACTCCAAAAAAGACCACTTCCTAGTATACAAATTAATCCTCAGCAAAATTAAAGGAATAGAAATTATGCCATATCTCCTTTCAGACCTCAAGGGCAAAAAGCTGAAGCTCAATTCTAATAAAAACATTCATCCCTACACAAAGTCTTGGAAATTAAACAATCTTGTGCTGAATGATAGTTGGGTCCATGAAGAGATAAAAGAAGGAATTGTTAATTTCCTAAAACATAACAACAATGAAGACATAAATTACCAAAACCTGTGGGATACAGCAAAAGCAGTCCTAAGAGGAAAATTTATTGCACTACATGCCTAAATTCAAACATCAGAAAGTAAGTGCAACAGCATACTCACAAACCATCTTATGGATTGCAAAAAGAACAATAATATAATCTTAAACCAAGCAGAAGAAAAGAAAAAGCCAAAATTAAATCAGAGATTAATGATATGGAAAAAAAAATTATTCAGAAAATTAATGAAATAAAATGTTGGTTCTTTGAAAAAGTAAATAAAATAGATCAAACTTTGGTCAGACTAACTGGAAACAGAAAAGTAAAGTCTCTACTACCCTTAATCAGAAATGATAAAGTGGAAATATAAATAGACGCCACAGGGATACAACAGATTATCTCTGAATACTAAAAGAAACTCTATGCCCCCAAATTTGACAACGTGGAGGAAATGGATCAATACTTGGAACACACCCTTCCCTTAGACTTAGCCAGGAAGAACTAGATTTTCTGACTAGACCAATTTTGTGTACTGAGATAAAATAAGCTATAAAAAATCTCCCAACAAAAAAATACCATGGTCCAGATGGTTTCACATCAGAATTCTATAAATCCTTCAAAAAAGACCTTATACCTACACTACAGAAGCTATTCCAAATAATCAAGGAGGAAGGATTCTTCCCCCACACGTTCTACAAAGCAAACATCACCCTGATACCAAAACCAGGAAAAGACCAAACTAAAGACCAATTTCACTAATGAATTTCACTAAGACCAATTTCACTAATGAATATAGATGCAAAATTTCTCAATAAAATCCTAGCAAATAGATTCCAGCTTCTTATTAAAAAAGTCATACATCATGATCAAGTAGATTTCATCCCAGGGATGCAAGGCTAGTTTAAGATATGCAAGTCCACAAACGTAATCCACCCTATCAATGGAAGTGAAAACAAAGATCATATGATCTCTCAATAGATTCAGAAAAAGCATTTGATAAACTTCAGAATCCTTTTCTAATTAGAACAGTGAAGAATATCGGTATAGGTGGCACATTTCTTAAACTGAAGCCATCTACAAAAAAACCACAGTTAAAGTTATACTGAATGGAGTAAAACTGAAAGCTTTTCCACTCAAAACTGGAACCACACAAGTTTGTCCTCTCTCAGCACTACTATTCAACATATTGCTGGAAGTTCTAGCCAATACAATCAGGCAAGAGAAGGAAATAAAGGTAGCAGAGGAGGTCAATCTCTCCCTCTTTGTGACACTATGATCTTATACTTAGAGAACCCCAAATACTCCACCACAAGACTCCTGGAAGTGATCAAAAAATATAGTAATGTCTCAGGATATAAGATCAATGTCAACAAGTCAGTAGCCTTTTTATATGCTAATAGAGCCAAGAAAAGAAGTTAATTAAGGACACAATCTGCTTCACAATAGCTTCAAAGAAAATGAAATATTTAGGAATCTACCTAACAAAAAAGGTGAAGGAACTCTATAAAGAAAATTATGAAACCATAAGGAAAAAAATAGAAGAATATATTAACAAATGAAAGAACATATCATGCTCATGTCTTGGAAGATTAACATTGTTAAAATGATTATACTTTCCAAAGCAATCTACAGATTCAATTCCATACCTATTAAAATACCAACATCATATTTTCAAGACTTGTAAAAAGTAATTCTTTGTTTTGTATGGAACCAGAAAAAACACCTGTATAGCTAAGGCAGTTCTTTGTAATAAAAACAAAGCCAGGAGCATCAGCCTACCAGACTTTAGTTTATACTACAAGGACATAGTGGCCAAAACAGCATGGTATTGGCACAAAAATAGAGACATAGACATATGGAATCAAATAGAAAACCATGAAATGAAATTAACATGTTACAGCCAACTAATCTTCAATAAACCAAATAAGAACATACACTGGGGGAAAGAATCCCTATTCAGTAAATGTTGCTGGGAGAACTGGATAGCTACATGTAAAAGACTGAAACTTGACCCGCACCTTTCGCCACTCACAAAAATTGATTTAAGATAGATAAAAGGTCCTCCTGTCCCCAATATGATTTGAAATGAGTTTTTCTAATCTGATGGGGTTAATTAGATTTTCTAGTGGTTCATACTAGTATTGAATACTTTTGATACTTGCTTTCCCACTCTCATGATACTTTACTAAGAAGAATGTGTTTCAACTCCGTCCAGGTTAATACAAAAGACGTGAAATCACCATCTTTTTTATAGTAGAATAGTACTTCATGGTATACAAATACGGCAGTTTGTTAATCCACTCCCGAGTTGATGGACATTTAGGTTGTTTCCACATCTTGGCAATTATAAATTGAACTGCAATAAACAATCTAGTGAAAACATCTTTCTGATAAAATAATTTTTTGTTTTCTGGGTAGATGCCTAATAGTGGGATTGCAAGTCACATGGGAGGTCTAATTGGAGTTTTTAGAATAGATTCTCCATTCTTTTATCCAAAGAGGCTATATTATTTTTCAGTCCCACCAAAAATGTAAAAATGTTTCTTTCTTTCTACATCCATGCCAGAATCTACAACTTTGGGAGTTTGTCAGGTGGGTTAATCTTACCAAGATTTGGTGTTATCTCAGGGTGGTTTTTATTTGCATTTCTCTGATAATTAGGAACAATAAGCATTTGGAACTGAATATAAAACCAAGAGATAAAACCAGTCTCTTACAGCCATCTGATCTTTCACAAAAACAACATGCTCTGTGGGGGGAGGACCCTGTGGCTAGGTGGGTAGGCACTGGCCCCAAATACCAAGGATGCTAAGTTTGAACTCAGCCCCTGACAAACTGTGACAAAAATGTACCTGGGCATTCTGGCAGGTACCTGTAGTCCCAGCTACTCAGGACGCTTAGGCAAAAGAATCACCTAAGCCCAGGAGGTGGAGGTTGCTGTGAGCTGTGAAGCCCTGGCACTCTACCAAGGGCGATAAAGTGAGACTATCTCTAAAATAATAATAATAATAATAATACACTGGGGAAAAGATTCCCTATTCAATAAATGGTGCTGGCAGAACTGGATAAACCACATGTAAAAGAGTGAAGCTTGGCCCACACTTTCACCACTTATAAAAATTGATCCAAGATGGATAAAATATTTAAATCTAAGTCATGAAATGATAAAAACCCTAGAAGAAAGTGTGGTAAAAACTGTTGAGTATGTCAGCCTAAGGAAAGATATTATATGAAGAAAACTTCCGTGGCAATTGCAAAGACAAAAATAAATGCGTGGAACTTAATCAAACCCAAACCTCTGCACAGCTAAGCACACAACAATCAAAGCAAATGGACATCCTTCAGAAGGGGAAAAGATGTTTGCATGTTATGAATCTGACAAAGGTTTGATTATGAAGAACTCAAATTAATCAAAAAAAAAAAAGAGCAAACGATCTCATCTATCACTGGGCAAGAGACATAAACAGAACCTTCTCTGAGGAAGGGAGACGAACGGCTAATAAACGGGTACATTATTTTCATATCATTAAAATTTTATAAATTTAAATATATTTGATGTGTTTCGATCCTTTATAATTCTTATTGTTATTGAAGCTCATATTGCTCAATTTTGGGCCAATGAGAAACGTCTCAAATTGGCTGTAGAGTCTTTTTGAAAAAATTTGTATCAGTCTTGAGAGTGTACTTGCTATGTGGTAAGATACAATGATCAAGGATTACCTTGCATATTTTCTGACTTTGAGTATCAATCTGTCCTCATGGCAAAAAGGCCACTTTTCTTTTGGTGAATAATTGTGTTTGAAACCATAACCTAGGGGCTGTGGATGTTTATTGCTACTGGACAGGTAATTATTTATAGACAGTTTAAGTGGACAGAGCTATCACACACAAACACACACATGAACATTTGTGTCCATAATCTCATATTCAGGACTAGGAAAGTTTTATCTCAGGGCTTCTGTATTATATCTGCACCTATTCTCTTTCACATGTATAATTCTGTTCTCAAGGACATAAAGTAGGAAAAAAAATAAGCATAGTCCATGATTATCATTTATTTCATCCAACATTACCCCTTTAATAATTTTAAAATAATAATAATAATAAATAAATATACTAACATGACCAATATTATCATGGATAAAAATCTAAACGCATTTTTTCCTCTGTTTTCCCATTGTGTACCCTTTTAAAAATAATTATGGTATGTCTAAGTTGGCTTTAAAAATACACTTTTTACTTTCTCTTAGTTTTGGTACTAATTTAGTCTTCATACTACAATAACTACATGTTTAAGGCTTAGTACTACTGTTATTTTTTTATGTCTCTGAGGTCATTCTGGTTGTCTGAAGCTCATTGTACAAAGAATTCTTCAGGGATCACTCATGAGAAAATATGTTCAAATTCTTCTATATTAATAACAGTTTGTGTCTTTAAATTTGAAGGTCAGTTTTGCTAGATATAAAATCCCAAGACAACATTTTCTTCCAACATAGTTATTAGTAAAAAACCTACAGGTGGCACCACCAGCCCCATATGCTGGAAGTGGCAGGTTCAAACCCAGCCCAGGATAAAAACTGAAATAATAATAATAATAATAATAACCTACAGTAAAATGTTTCATTCTCCTAATAAATTACTTTTCCTTACATGTTCAAAGGATTTTTCTTTTTGAAAATTAATTCTAATAATTTTTCTATATTTTGTTTTTTATTTCAGATTGATATTAGGATACAAATGTTTGAGTGACAATTTTTTCTTTTCCAAAGTAGAGTTCAAGTTGTAATTAAGCCCTTAACTTAGAGGGTGTGATGAACATCTTCACATTGTGCACATTAGGTGATATCCAGCCAATCGCTCTCTCTCCTCTTCCTTCCCTTCTCCTTCCTCCCCTCTCCCCATTTCTAGACTATACTTGTGTTGTTTTTTTTTTTTCAATGTGGTCTTGTAGTTGTTTTATATATTGGTTTTGTATTATTACTGAGTACATTGGATACTTGTTTTACTATTCTTGTGATGATTTACTAAGAAATATGTGCTTCAACTCTATCTAGTTAAACATAAAGGATATAAAATCTCTACCTTTTCTTATTGCTGAATAGTCCTCCATGGTATACATATACCACAGTTGATGGGCACTTGGGGAGATTCCATGTCTTGGCAATTGTGCATTTAACTGCAATTAACTTTCTGTGCAAATGTCCTTGTGTTAAAATGATTTTGTATTTTCTGGATAGATACATAGTAATGAGATTTGGGGATCAAATGGAAAGTCCACTTTTAGTTCTCTGAGAATTCTCCGTACTTCTTTCCATAGAGGTTGTATTAGTTTGAAATCCCACCAGCAGTACAAACGTGTTCCCTCATCTCCACATCCACGACTGAATCTGAAGGATAGTGGTTTTGTGGTGTGGGCTATTCTTATTGGAGTTAGGTGATATCTCAGAGTGGTTTTGATTTAAATTTCTCTCATGATTGGGGATTAAGGATTAATTTTAATCAATTTTTATTTTATTCTGCTCATTTTCTTTTATCTTATAAAGTGCCTTGTTCCAGAAGGGAACCCTGTCCAATCATTTTCAAAATTTATGTAGTTGTGCTGTTTTAGTCCTTTCAGTCATAAATACTGGTCCCTTCAAGTCACTTACTTTTGGAGTAAGCCAAACCTCTGTCAATTTCAGCTACTATCTCAGCTTTGTCCACTGTATTTCCCTGTGAACTCCCCTTTGCTATTTTGGCATTCTCATGTTATCAGGTCCATCAAGCACCATATTGCTTTTATCTACTTCTTTTTACACAGACTTTGATAACATGCTTGTCTTGTGGCTGTGGGAGGTTTTTACTTAACCCCAACATTATCAGATTCATAGGAATAATTTAGCACTGCAGTTGTAGATACTGTAAATATTGTTGCTGTTATTATTTAGTTGTGCCATTTTTCTTTTTTTTAACTCTGTCATTCTTTTTGTTTTAATAATTATATCCTGAAGTCGAAAACTCACATCATAATAAAGATATTTGTACCAGAATGTTTATTGTAGCCCAATTCATAATTGCTAAGTCATGGAAGAAGCCCAAGTGCCCATTGACCCACGAATGGATTAATAAATTGTGGTACATGTGTACCATGGAATACTATGCAGCCTTTAAGGAAGATAGTTGTGCCATTTTTCTAAGAGGATTCTGGAATTATCAAAAATTGCCACATCATCATCTTCCCAGAATCATATTTTAGGATACTTGCTCTCTGCTCACAATGTGAAGAAAGATTATCTTGTTTTGGATTCACAACAGCCCTATGGAGAAATTATCATTATTATTATTATTATTATTAAGACAGAGCCTCAAGCTGTCACCCTGGATAGAGTGCTGTGGCATCACAGATCACAGCAAACTCCAATTCCTGGACTCAAGCAAGTCTCTTGCCTCCGCCTCCCAAGTCGCTGGGACTACAGGTGCCCGCCACAACGCCTAGCCATTTTTTGGTTGCAGCCGTCATTGTTCTTTGGCGGGCCTGGGCTGGATTTGAACCCACCAGCTCAGGTGTATGTGGCTGGCGCCTTAGCCCGTTGAGCCACAGGCGCCGAGCCTATCATTATTATTATTATCTCTATGCTTTAAATGGGATAACTTAAAGCTGATCAGTTTAAGTAACACAACTAATACCTGATGGAGCAAGGACTGGTAGAAATTAAATCCCATGCTCTTAACTGTTATAGATAATACTTTGCTGCTGCTGTAAGTGGGAATCAGTTTGGGACAGATTTGTGAAGTGATAACCTATATTTTTTCCATTTATGAATTTATCCTTACATCAAACATTTATTGAACACTTGTAATATGCTAGCTATTGGTCTTATCTCTGGAAATGAAAGAGTAAAAAGTGGCAGTGAGGTCTTTATTATCAGGAAACAATAGAAATCACTAAATCTGGAGATGTCATTGGCCATAGAGGTTGTAGCAATGTTCATTTGCAGGCATAACTAAACATTTTGCAAACCAGCTTGAATCTATTTGCAAAGATGAACATATTGCACACATAAAGGTGAAGTTTGTTGAAGCTTAAAATCTTTCAGATTAGCAAGTTGGTCAAGTCTGTGTCCTTGTTAACTAGTTTCACAATATTATTTGTTAACAGTAGACTGCTTTAGGCTTGGCACCCATAGATCTGTGGTTAGGGTGCAGGCCACATACACCAAGGCTGGAGGGTTTGAACCTGGCGCAGGCCTTCTAAACAATAATGACAACTGTAACAAAACAATAGGTGGGCATTGTGGCAGGCGCCTGTAGTCTCACCTACTTGGGAGACTGAGGCAAGAGAATTGCTTAGGCCCAAGAGTTTGAGACTGTTGCGAGCTGTGACACCAGGTCACTCTACCGAGGGTGCCATAGGGAGACTGTGTCTCAAAAATAAATAAATAAATAAATAAAAATTAAAAACACAGTACACTGTTTTATTTTATATGAGAAGTAATTTTTAACATATATTACCTAGTGTTTTCATTGCCCAAACATAATACTATATCCTCTGTTAACTTTTTCTTCACCTATAAGGGCTGTGATTTATTTAAAAGATTACGAAGAAGTTGCTATGGCCATCACTATTTTAAATTCTACTTTAACAGATGGAAAACTGCATGTTGAAAGAATACTGTATGGGATTTTAAAAACCTTATGAATTCTACTAAAATTCAGATCAGACTCCTAGCTTTTCTCCCTCCACCTTTTAAAAAAAGAGGTTGGGGGTCACTTCCCACTTGTGTATAGCCCTCTGCCCTCATAATTCTGAGAATATAGATTTTGGTAATTGGCAAATAATATTTATTATTATTATTTTTTTTCCTGAGACAGAGTCTCACTTTGTTGCCCTTGGTAGAGTTCTGTGGCATCACAGCTCAGAGCAACCTCAAATTCTTGGGCTCAAGTGATCCTCTTGCCTCAGCCTCCCGAATAGCTTGAGACTACAGGTGCCTGCCACAACACCATACTATTTTTAGAGACAGGATTTTGCTCTTGCTCAGGCTGTTCTCCAACTCCTCAGCTCAAGCAATCCTCCACCTTGGCCTCCTAGAGTACTGGGATTACAAGCTTGAGACACTGCACCCAGCTGGCAACTACTATTTAAAAGAAGACATAACCTAACCAGTATCATTGCCAAAAGCAATGATTGATTTTTCAGTATCAAAATAATACTTCCAGAATGAATAAATCACAAAAGTAAACTTAGAACAAAGTGTTAGAATACACACCATTTCATGTACCTTGCACCTGCTTTGCCAGTTTAATCTGTTCACGTGGAAAGTTAATTAGGGCTAGTTTGAAGTAGCTAGGCGGGTTCCTTTGCACATTTTTTCTGAAATCAGATAAAAAAATTATTGCTAACATACAGCACCTGGCAAACAAAGTGATGCAAAAATGTTTACCATAACATATCAAAAATGAAAGAGTGTTCCTGTTAGTTCAGATTTGTTATAACCGTGTGTCTGGACAGGTTAAATTGTGTTTTATTTGTCTCTTTCATTTCACAATAACCTCTCATAACTGCCTTTTACAAAAGAGAACATATAAGGAGTGTATGATACAAAATGGATTCTTTTCTACACAAGTTGTAAATTGCCAATGTATCATATGAGAGTTTTCTTAACAGGGAACCGAATTTTATAAAAATATAACTCAAAGTTTACTAAACAGAGAAATTCTGCAGTAATCATTCATCTCCACATTCATATTCTATGTATTTTCTCATGGTCAACAAAATGGCTCAACAATTTACATTATCCCACCTTTTAAAGAGAAAAGTCTCTACAATTATTTTAAACCACGGTGTAATCTTAACTTCCCCACTGGCTGCTTTTTTCAGAAGACCTTCCACTTGTCCCTTGGGCACATCACAGTAACTTTTAACTTCTTTGGGATCTGGATTCAGAGTCACATTCTTCCTCACAAACAGAATGCAGTCAATCTCATTCTCACCCCAGATATCATCAGACTGGGTCTTAGAGAGAATTTGTGTCAAATAATTAATTTCTTCTGGAGGAACCTCTTCCAGGGGAATTCCTAATTCTGCATGTAGGCACCTCTGTGCTGCCTGTTGCACCCCGAGGGCGTTGATCTCCTCAAGCTCTCCTGGATTACTTAACGGATGACTGCAACATGTGTTGGTAAAACAATCTGGAAAGGTAATTTTAGCCTCCAACCTCTGCTGTTAACAGCAGCTTATGTTCAGTGTTGAGTAAAGTAGACACTAAAAGCCTGATGTAATAATCCTTTCTCAATGTTTACATTCAGGTCACAATTCTTCTTGGTCTCAGTCCCAATTTTATTGTCATTTTCATCAATAAGGATACATATCCCTGCCAAGAGTTGAACTTGCTGCTCATTGAGATGGTTGGTATTTATCTCAGGAATTGTTAAAAAATGTCTTATCTGACCTAGAACACTACTGAATGGCCTCCGGATCCAGTCGCCAGCCCGTCTAGATGCACGCCCCTTCTGTGCACCAACAGCCCCCACCGCCCCGACCACAGGCCGTGTGTCCAAAGGCACATACCAGCACCCGCCCGCGCCACATGCCGCAGCCAATAGGCATCCATGCGCCTGACGTCATGCTTGCGACAGACCATTGCGCGATGGCGCCACCTCTGCGCCTAGCCCTAGCGGTGGGTCTCTGCCGCCGGCCCTGCGGAATCAGTCCACTCCTTGCCCAGGTGTTGAAGGGTGGGCGTCCCTGGCCAGGCGCCAAGGTTGATCCGAGTCCTCCCGATGCGCTGTGAAGGCTGCGTGCTAACGCCAAGCGCCCAGAAGCGCCCGCTTGGGGAGGAGGACCATTTAGACTTACATTTATTAATGTCAAGAATAAAATTTTTGGCTGCCGTGCTTGTTTATTGTAAACTGATACTCCACAGTATATGGGTAATTATTATTATTATTATTATTATTACTATTTTAAACAGTCTCACTTTGTCACCCTAGGTAGAGTGTCATGGCATCATAGCTCACAGCAACCTCAAACTCTTGAGCTCATGCTATCCTCTTGTCTCAGCCTCCCAAGTAGCTGGATCTACAGGCATCCACCACAACTGCCAGCTATTTTTTTGGATACTGGGTCTTAATCTGGCTCAGGCTAGTCTAGAACTCCTAAGCTCAGACAATCCACCCGTCTCAGCCTCCAAGAGTGCTAGGATTACAATTATGAGCCATTGTACCTGGCATGGCATTTGGCTAATTATTGTACACTCCTCCCCCGGCCCCTGCATTATTCTAGATAAAACTTGCAGTGGAATATAGTATTTTATGATGATAACTACTTCCTCTTTTCTTTCCTTTTTTCCAATTTTATTAAGGTATTGGTAACAAAAATTATATATTTTTAAGGTACACAGTGTGATTTTTTCATACACACATATATTGTGAAATTATTTCCATAATAAAATTAATTAACATATCAATTACTTCTCATAGTTACCATTTTGGGGGCTTGAGAACACTGAAGATCTGCTCTCCTAGCAAATTTCAAGCATATAGTACATTATCATTAACTATTGTCACCATAATGTATCTTAAGTCTTCAGAATTTAGTCCTCCTAAAACTGGAAGCATGTACCCTTTGATCAACATTTTCTCCTTCCCCTTCCTCTATAATCATCATTCTATAACTGTTCCTAAATTCAACTTCTTAGATTTCAAATTAAGAGGAATTGCCAATATTTCTCTTTGCGTATCTAGATTGCTTTACTTAGCATAATATCCTCCAGGTTCATTCATGTTGTCACAAATAGCAGGATCTTCATCTTTTTTAAGACTGGAAAATATTCCACTGTATATACATACCACATTTTCTTTATACATTTTCATATTGATGGATACTTAGGTTGTTTGCATATCTAGACTTTTGTGAAAAATGCTGAAAAAACACAGAAATGTAGATATTTCTTTTAGCATAGTTATTTTATTTCTTTAGAATGTATCCACAAGTGGGTTTTTTTTATGTCAAGTCGTGGTTCTATTTTTAATTTTGGAGGACGTGCCGTACTGTTTTCCATAGTATAATGACTATGCCAACCTGCATACTCACTAACAGTATATGAGAATTCTTTTTTCTTAACATCTTCACTACCACATTATCTTTTCTCTTTTTTAAATGGCCAATTTAGAAGGTACAAAGTCACAACTCATTGTGGTTTTAATTTGTATTTCCCTAATGATTGGTGATGTTTAGCATCGTTTCAAATGTTGTATTCCTGTTGGCCATCATTATATTCTCTTTTGTAAAATTACTATTGTTCAGGCCCTCGGCCCATTTTTTAATTACATTATTTGGTGTTTTGTTTTTGTTTTTACCTTTGAATAGTATAAGCCATTTATATATTTTGGACATTAACCACTTATCAGATATATGATTTGCATGCATTTTTTTCCCCCAAACCATAGGTTGTTTTTTCATTTGGTTGATTTTTTTCCGTTGATACACACAAACTTTTTCGTTTAATATACTCCTACTTTCTTATTTTTACTTTAGTTAATGTGTTCAGTGTCAAATTAAAAAAAAAAAATCATTGCTAAGACCAATGTTCAATGTCAGGGAGTCTTCCCTTGTTTTCTTCTATGAGTTTTACAGTTTAATGACTCACATTTATATGTTGAATCAATTTTGATTTGATTGTTCTGTATGGAATAAGATAAGGGTTCATTTCTACTCTTTTGCATGTGGATATCCAGTTTTCACATCACTTATTGAAGAAACTTCCTTTGCCCTATTGTGTATTCTTGGTGCTTTTCATGAAAATAAGTTAATTGTCTATTGATAGGTTTATGTCTGAATTCCCTATTTGGTTGCATTGGTCTATGTGTCTATCTCTATGCTAGCACCATACTGTTTTGATTACTATAGGTTTGTATTATGCAGCCATTAAAAAAGATGGAGACTATGCATCATTTACATTTACTTGGATGGAGTGGAAATACATTCTTCTTAATAAGGTAAAACAAGAATGGAAAGATAAATATCCAATGTACTCCACACTAATATGAAATAAGTATATAAACAATTACTTGTCCCTAAGAACAATAAAACACAATTATAGTCCAGATCCTGGGTAGAGGGAAGTGGGAGGGGAGAGGACATATGGCAGAAAGAGAGAGGGCATGAGATGGGATCTCACCTAATGTGCCCAGTGTGAGGGTGTATAGCACGCCCCCTGGGTGAGGGGCTCTTCTACAAATGGAACTTTGCCCTGCAAGTGAGAACAATGGAACCTAAATATTATACCCTCATTAATTTGAATAAAGTTTTAAAAGAAAAGAACTGTAGTTTGAATCAAGAAGTGTGATGCTTTCAGTTTTGTTCTTCTAGCTTAATATTGCTTTAGCTATTCAGGGCCTTTTGTGGTTCCATATAAATTTTAATATTTTTTTTCTATTTCTGTGAATAAATGCTTTTGAAATTTAAATATGTAGATCACTTTAGGTGATATGGAGAATCTAAAAATATTTATTCTTCCAACCCAGGTACATGGGATTTCCTTCATTTATAAATATCTTCATCAAATTCTTTCATTAAGCGTTTTAATATAAAAATATTTTGTGGTTAACTTGTTCTTAAGTACACTTGACCCTTGAACAATGTGTGTTTGGAATGCATGGGAGAATTTAAATGAGAATTTTCTTTAGACTCTGCCATCCCTGAGACGGCACAAGTAACCTGTACTTTCCCTCCTTCTTCTCAGTCTACTCAGCATGGACACAGTGAGGATGAAGGCATTTGTGACATACCATTTCCTCTTAATGAATTGTAAATATACTTTCTCTTTTTAATGACATTGTCAATAACATTTTTTCTTCAATTTGCTTTATTGTGAGAATATTGCATAGAATACATATACAAAATACATATTCATCAATTGTTTATGTTATTGATCAGGCTTACATTCAATAGTAGGTTATTAGTAATTAAATTGTACCTGGAATTTCAACAACACAGTGAGTTGGCACCCCTAATGCCAAAATTGTTCAAAGAGCAACTGTATTTAACATACTAGATATTGGGTTTTCTATTTAATTTCTTGTAAATAGTTTGTTGTTAGTGTTTAAAATCGCTACTGATTTTTGTATGTTGATGCTATACCTTGCAACTTAATTGAATCACTTATTATTTATAATAATGTTTTTTGAGAAGAGTAGTATTTTTTCTTTATTACATCACAACTGTGTACATTAATGCATTCATGAGGTACAGTGTACTGATTTGATATACAATGTGAAATGCTCACATTGAACTGATTACTACATCTATCACCTCACTTACTTATTTGTTGTGGTAAGATAATTATACTCTTACCTTAATAGTTTTGAAATTTACCATTGCATTATGCGTATTAGGTGAAACCTCACAATTAATACAAGAATTTGATGAAGACATTTATAAATGAAGGAAATCCCAATTACCTGGATTGGAAGAATTAACATTGTTAGAATGTCCTTATTACCTAAAGTGATCTACATATTTAAATTTGAAAAGCATTTTTCAAGGAAATGGAAAAAAAATACTAAAATTTGTATGGAACTACAAAAGGCCCTGAATAGCCAAAGCAATCTCAAGCAAGAAGAAGGTGCTGTAGACTCTGCTACTTGGGGGCTGAGGCAAGAGGATCACTTAAGCCCAAGAATTTGAGGTTGCTGTGAGCTATGATTCCTCCTGTGGGAGCTCACCTAATGTGCATAATGCAATGGTACATTTCAAAACTATTAAGAATAGAATGTAATTGTCTTACCAGAACTAATAAGTAAGCAAGGTGATGGATGTGTTACTCAGTTCAATGTAAGCATTTTACATTGTATATCAAATCAGTACACTGTACCCCATAAATATTTTGCTGAAATCTTTAAGGTTTTAATGTGTAAGATAATATCATCTACAAATACATGAACTTTACTTATTTCTTTGTGATTTAGATGACTTTCATTTCTTTTTCTTTACTAATTGCTCTGGCTAGAATTCAGAAGTGGTAAAAGGGGGTATCACTGTCTTGTTCCTTATCATAGAAGAAAAGTTTCAAATTTCCCCTATGGAATATGATACGAACTGTGGGTTTGGGTCATATATTGCCTTTATAATCTTGGTGTATATTCCTTCTATACTAAATGTTTTAAGAGTGTTTTATCAAGACAGTATGCTTAATTTTTTCATACTTTGTTTTCAGCATCTCATTTCCATAAATGAAATGAATGTTTAAATTTTGACCTTTATTCTTTTAATGTTGTGTATCACTTTTACTTTTTGCTTATGTTGAACTATTCTTACATCTCAGAGATAAATCTAACTTTGTCATGGTGTATGATCCTTTTCTAGTATTGTTGAATTCTACTTATTAGTGTTTTGTTCAGGATATTTGTATCAGTGTTCATCATGCATGTTGGCCCGCAATTTTCCTTGTCTAGAGTTGGTATGAGGGCATTGCTGGCCTCATCAAATGACTTTGGAAGTTTTTTCTCTAGTCTTCAATTTTTTGAAGAGTTTGAGTAAGATTTGTGGTAATTCTTCATTAAATGTTTGGTAGAATTCACTAATTAAGTCATCTGTTTCTAGTGTTCTCTTTTTTTGGGAGATTTTTGATTACTGATTAAATCACCTTACGTATTATCCTATTCAGATTTTCTGTTTCTTCATGCTTTAGTCTTGGTAAATTTTACATTCTTAATGCAAATTCTTTCTGGCCAGGTGCAGTGGCTGATGCCTATAATCCTAGCACTCTGGGTGGATGACGTGGGTGGATTACTTGAGCTCAGGATTTTGAGACCAGTCTGAGCAACAGCAAGGACCAATCTCTATTAAAAAAAATTAGCTGGGCATCATGGTAGGTGCTGTAATTTCTGCTACATGGGGGACTGAGGCAAGAGGATGACTTGAGCCCAAGAGTTTGAGGTTGCTATGAGCTATGACTCCTCAGTACTCCACAGGATGGTTCTATCTAAAAAAAATCCATTCTTTCTTGGCTTTCAAAATTATTTAATTGGTTAATTTTTTATAGTAGTCTCATAGGATCCTTCATACTTTTGTGGTAACAGTTGTAATGCCACCTTTTTTATTTCAGATTATAATTTTTTGTCTTCTCATGTTTTTTTTTGTTATAGCTAACAGATTGTCACTTTTTATCTTTTCACTAATCCTCAGTTTTTGGTCTTTACTATTTTTACTCTTTATTTCATTTACTTATACATTGACTTTAAAAAAAAAAAAAAAAGACTTATTTCAACCTTCTGCTGACTTTGGACTTGGTTTATTCTTCATTCTCCAGGTCTTTGACATTTTAAGTTAGGATGTCTATATGAGATCTATTCTTTTTCCTTAATGTAGGTTTGTATAAAATGTCCTCTTATAACTAATTTTGCTGCATCCCATAAGATTTGATGTGTCACATTTCCATTTTTATTTGTCTCAAAATCTTTCTTATTTCTTCTTTGAGCCATTAGTTATTCAGGACTGATTTCTTTAGTTTCTATATTGTCTCCATCCATTCTATATTCCTATAAAAGAATAAAATAGACTAATTAACTTACGATAATAAATTCTTTTTCTGCTTCATGGGTCTGGAGGCTGTGAAATCAAAGAGCATGGTACCAGCATCTGGTGAGGGGATTCATGATATATCTTCCCATGGCAGAGGGTGGAAATATAAGAAAGCACATGTGCTCTTGAGAGAAAAAGGGAACTAAACTCACACATTTATCAGGAACCCACTACCCAAATTGCCAGCTTATTCCTTTGATAACAGATTAATATTATTAATGTGATGACAACATTAATATATTCATGGAGAATATGCTTTCATGATATCACCTCTAATAATCCTAACCCTCGACATTGTTGCATTGTAGATGAAACTTCTGAAACATGAACTTTGGGGGACACAATCAATCATAGTACATATGTTTGTGAATTTTCTAGTTTTCCTCATGTTATTGATTTCTGATTTCATACCATTGTGATCAGAGAAGATACTTGAAAAGACTTTAATCTTAAATTTGTTAGGACTTGTTTTGTGGTCTAAAATGTTATTTATCCTGGAAAATATTTCATGTTCACTTGAAAATTCTGCTGCTATTTGACAAAATATTCTGTCACCTGAGTATACCCTCTTGTCAGCTAATGGATAATTGTCAAAATTATACGCCCATTAGGTTAATTTGATCTAAAGAGTTGTTTAATCAAAAATCCCCTTATTGTATTATTTGATGTTGATAATCTGTCTATTGCTAAAAGTAGAATATTGAAATCCTTTACTATTATTGTATTGCTGCCTATCTTTCTGTTCAGATATAATATTTGTTTAATATACTTATATGTTCTGTTGTGGGGTATACATATATTTACATTTGCTATATTGTCTTGATTGAACCCTTTATCATTACATCTTTGTCTCTTATGAATGTAACTGACTTGAAGTCTCCTTTACCTCATATAAATATACCTACTTCTCTTTTGTTTTCCATTTACATGAAATAACTTTTTCTCATGTATTCACTTTCAATCTCTGTGTATAACATGTTCCTAAAACTGAAGTGAGTCTCTTGTAGGGAAAAACTGACTTGGTTCTCTTTTTAGATATATGCTTTTAACCATTCTCTTTCATTTGATGAGAAGTTAATCTATTTACATTTAAAATAATTATTTATATTAAAAGATTTACCATCACCATATGCTTCGTTATTTTTTAGCTCTTTTATACTTCTTTTCTTCCTCTCTTTCTCTTCTTTTTTGTTTTTTTTTTTTTTTTTTTGGTGTAGAACTAGCCATTGATTACTTTCTACTTATATTTTGCATACCTTTTTTGCTTTATATTCACTAGGAGGCTTACATACACCATCTTATAGTTACAATGGTGCATTTTCAGCAGGGAACAACTTAAATTTGTTACCGTACAAAAATTCTACATTTTTATTCTTCCCCTTTATATTTTATGTTTTTAATAAAACATGAACTATATCACAAGTTACATCTTTTAAATATTGTATACAAATAATAGTCCAGGCAAGTGTAATTTAGAAAAAAAGCAGGGGTTGCGATCTTATTTGCAGATGCTTATTTTTGTTGGTTAAATTTAACCAAAATAAGTATCCTTTTGTTGGTTAAATTTTACCAATAAAAATAAGTAAAGGCAAGGATGAACACTATATACTGGTCAAGAGAAGTATACAAGAAAGGATTCCAATAATTTACATGTATGCAACCAACCTAAAAATTCCTAGATACATAAAATGAATGCTACATTATCTGAACAATATGTTATCTTCCAGCTCCATAATAGTTGAAGATTTCAACACCAATCTGACTGTACTGGACAAGATCTCCAACCACAAAGTAAACAAATAAGTAAAGGACTTAAATACAACCCTAGAACAAATGGACTTAACAGACTAATACAGAAACTTTCATCCTAATAAAACTGGTTTCACATTCTTCTCATCAGCACATGGACCATCTTCCAAAATTGATCATATCTTAGGGCACAAATCTAACCTCAACAAATTCAAAAGAATATAAATTATCCCTTGTATCTTTTCAGACCATCATAGAATAAAACTTTAACTCAACACCAAAATGAATTTTCAGACCCACACAAACCAATGGGAAATAAATAACCTTATGCAGAATG